>APFE030978536.1:116125-139350 GCA_000404065.3 Pinus taeda
ATCACTGTGTGTATTTTAAATTAATTGGTGACCGTGTTATTTATCTGGTCTTGTATGTGGATGATATGTTGTTGTTTGGAAATGACAAAGAAATTATTCAAGATTTGAAGACCCAATTGTCCTCCAAATTCGACATGAAAGATCTCGGTGCTGCAAACTATATTTTGGGCATGGAAATTAAAAGAGATCGGGCAAAGAGGAAGCTCTGGTTAAACCAGAGGATGTATGTCGAGACAATATTGCATAGGTTTAATATGCAGGATAGTAAACCGGTGAAGGTTCCTATTCCTGTAGGTGTAAATTTATCTGCTGAACAGTGTCCCAAGACACAAGAAGAGGAAGAGGATATGTCCCGTGTTCCATATACAAGTGCAATCGATAGCCTCATGTATGCGATGGTCTATACTAGACCAGACAATGCACATGCAGTGAGAGTATTGATCAGGTTTATGTCAAAACTAGAGAAGTAGCATTGGACAACAGGGAAGTGGGTTTTCAGTTATTTGTGTGGCACTAGTGATTATGGTTTGTGCTACCAATGAAGACCAGGATTGGACACAGTTATGGATATCCGTGGCTTTGTTGATGCAAACTCGGCTGGAGATCTAGATCAGAGAAGATCTACAAGTGGGTATGTGTTTAACCTATTTGGAGGTGCAGTCAGTTGGACAAGTAAGAAATGATTTGTAGTGGCACTATCAACTACAAAGGTAGAATACATGGTAGCCACTCAAGCAAGCAAGGAAGTAGTTTGGTTGCAGAGGTTGTGTTCAAGTATGGGGTTAGTATAGGGAGCTATAAGGATAGATTGTGACAAAAAAAGTGCAAAATTCTTGGCAAAGAACCCTGCATATCATTAAAAGACATAACAAATTGATGTTCACTATCACTTTGTGAGGGATATGATAAAAGACAAAAAGGTGTTGCTAGTAAAGGTGGACACTTTGTGTGAGATTTGAGAAGTTATCTTGGTGTAGAAAAACAATGGGTGTTGTAGGGTTGGATAAATGACTAAGCTCTCTTGTGGCTCCCTGTGGAAAGAAAAGAACAAGTGGGAGAATGTTGGGTTCTGTTATAATCTTTCCATGACTAACCCACGTAGTTAACTGGGGCGTTAGAAGGGGGGCGAAGCCCCCCCGTTGTTGCATCGATTGCATAGCGAGGGTAGTCACAAGGGGATTAAGGGGTGAAGGTGACCCCACTTTATGATGTCCTAGGCAGCGCCACAGAATACTTTGGTTTTGGACCCTGCATTAGGTTGGGTGGACCTACCTATGGTTTTGTGCATGTTTTTCGCACATGGTTTTGGACGCGATGGTTTTTTGGTCCATGGTTTTGGATGCGATGGTATTTGGTCCATGGTATTGGATGCTTCAGCATGTATAAATATGTATTGTAAAATTGAAAGGAAAATAATGAAAAATCAAGCTAGTAGTCCCGGTTTTGGGATCCAGGGGAAAATCTTTGTGTATATGTGTTTTATGTATTATGCTCTCGCATTGTTTATTTTTTGTGTTTTAGAATTCATATGCAAGTAATTTCTGTACGACGTTAAAGCCTACATTTGGTATCAGAGATGTTTTTTCTTCAAGGGGACTCCTTTGCTGCTGAGGGGTTTCACTCGGGCTTGTGGTAGACCCTGTTTAGTGGGAGATCCGTGGGATCGATTCTGGTGGTGAAAGAAGATGGCGAGCAGTGGAAAGAAAGAGATCAAGAAATTTAATGGTCAGAGTTTTGAGTTATGGAAACTCAAGATGGAGGATCTGTTGGCAGATAAATATCAATGGATAGTGGTAGATCTAGGTACTAAACCAACGGGACTGTCCGATGAAGAATGGAAGAAGTTGGATCGGAAGGCAAAGAGCACAATATAATTATCTGTCTCAGATTCAATATTTCTGAATGTATCAAGGGAAGCTATGGTGAAGGGTTTATGGGACATGTTAGGGACTTTATACCAATCTAAGTCTCTAGTGGATAAACTGTTCCTACGAAAAAAGCTGTATAACATGAGGATGAAAGATGGACACTCGGTGAAAGAGCATTTGAATGCATTTAATATTGTGGCAAGTCAGTTATCCTCTGTTGATATTAAAATTTTAGCTAAAGATAAGTGCATCAGTTTGTTGTGTTCTCTACTAGATTTGTGGGATAGTCTGGTTATTGCAATAGGTAGTAATGCAACTGCCTTGCAGTTTGATGAAACAGTCTCATCCTTGCTGAGAGAGGAAATGAGATGGAAAAATATGGAGACCCAGAATGGTGATGGCTAATTTGTACGAGGATGGTCCCAGAACATAAACAGAAATAAGTCATCGAGTGGGAGGTCTAAATCTAGAGCGAGATCTAAATCTCTAGGAAAACATGTAAAGGTGGTGTGCTGGAAATGCGGAAAGGAAGGGCACTACAAAAGGAACTGTAAATCTAAAGCTCCTGATAAAGAAAAGGGATCTGATGATGCTCCTTCTGCAGAGGCAAAAACCACCTCAGATGAAGGTGGGGATGTGTACTTGGCTTCTTCAAGTACACATGTAGATCACGAGGCATGGTTGATTGACTCAGGTGCATCCTTTCACTTCACTCCCCATAGAGAATGGTTCTACAAGTATGATAAATATGATGGTGGTGATGTCTTCTTGGGGGGTGACATGAAAGCTAGAATCATTGGTCGTGGAAAAGTAAAGTTGAAGTTGCAAGGTGGAAGGTTTAAAACACTTCCGAGTGTTCTACATATTCCTGTACTGGCTAGAAATCGGATTTCTGTAAGCAAGTTGGATGATGCAGGTGTAAAAACAGTATTCGAGAAGGATTCCTGCAAGATGGTTTCGGGGGCATTAGTATTGATGCGGGGAGTTCGAATTGGAACTCTTTACAAGTTGCAAGGTAGCATTGTTGTTGATGGGTGCAACAATTTTGTGGTTCCTAAAAGTGGAGCAGAAAATCTAGTGGTCTCTGGAGGGAAGACCATGCTCTGGCATCAAAGGCTTGGGCATACTGGAGAGAAGGGCCTTCGAATACTTCATGGTAAAGGTATCGTAGAAGGTATGAGTAATAACTCTCTATATTTTGATTTCTATTAAAATTGTGTATATGGGAAGCAGAATCGGGTAAGTTTCCCCTCTGGTGGTAAGAGGGTGAAACAGATATTAGAGCTTGTGCATAGTGATGTGTTTGGACCTTTGAAGGTTGCATCACTGGTTAAGTATATGTACTATGTATCATTTATAGATTACTTCTCAAGGAATGCATGGATATATTTCCTTAAGAAGAAATCTGAAATCTTTGATAGGTTTAAAGAATTTAAGGCTCTAGTGGGAACCTAGACAGAGAAGAAGATAAAGGTGCTGAGGATAGATAATGGTGCAGATTTTTGTAGTAAGGAATTTGAATAATTATGTAAGAAGTGTAGTATAGAACGGCAAAAGACTACTCCATATACACCTCAGCAAAATGGAGTTGCAAAAAGAATGAACAATACGTTGATGGAAAGGGCAAGAAGCATGCTCAATGGTGTCAGGTTAGGACAGGAATACTGGGCAGAGTTGGTGGAGACAGCATGTTACTTGGTCAATAGATCACCTTCATCAGCATTGGAGGATAAGACTCCACAAGAAGTATGGACTAGTACGAAACTTTCTCTTTCACATCTGAGGGTGTTTGGATGTGATGCATATGTACATGTTCCAAAGGAGAAACGAACCATGTGGTGGGCCCTATTATTGCAACAATGATGCTGCAACTCCTGGGACTCCCCTCTTTACTTTTATCAACCCGGTTGTTTGTAACAAACTTGGAAGCGATGGTGCTATATGCACAAGTACTAGATCTTGCCGCAGGCTGTCACTTGATCAGCTGGCACAAGTCTAGTAGGAGCTTAAGCCAACTTCTATGAGCTCTTAGAAGAAGCTTTTGATTGTGACGGACAGAAGCTAACTCAATAGAGGCTAGTCTATTTGCAGAAAGAAGCTGAAAGCGAAAAAGAAATGGAAACCCTAGTTTTACCGACTAACCCTACCAGTGCAAGAAAAGAGATGAAAGTAGTGGAAATGGATTCCATTGAATTTTAGAAAGGTAAAATGTATGTGAATAAGCTACTTCTACATTAAAATCTAGAAGAAACATCTTTTTGTATTTTTGAGTAATTTTGCAGAATTATTATGCATGTGCTTTAACTATTTTTGATTGTGCAGAGGTTGATTGATGAAAGGAAATGGGGTAGGAGCTTTTAGGAGGTTTGGAAGGTAAGAAGAGGGCCTAAGGGGTCCCTAGCACCCTTCCAGAGAGTTTCATAGTGATCAGATCTTGAAAAACTGCTCACGTGAACTTCTACAGGAAGTCTGCAAGGGTTCTACAGGATGTTCTATAGGAAGATCTGAAATAGGATTTTGGAGGGTTGATGGTGGAAAAACGGTGGGAAAGTGGAAATGGAGGATGGATGAGGATGAAAAGGGGCCTAGGACCTGGTAAATGAGGCTAAGGAGTGATTAATGTGCTTGGATTCATTCAAGGATGGAAGGAGCAATGTTGCACAAGAATGTAGGAATTAGGGAAAATTGGAAAAGTGTGGAAAAAGAAGGAAAGGAATCTTGGATTAGGGGTTGAAGTAGGTTGTATGATGGAGGAAGGATAGGCAAGGAGGTATTATAGGTGTTCTGCACACTATTTTCCAAAATTGATCGAACAAAGACCAGGAAAACCAAAGATCTAGCTATTTTGACTTAATCTAACCTAAAAACCATAAACATGATGAACATAAGGTTATACACAGGAAATCATGCAAGATAACTATGGAAACTAAGAAAGAATAGATATTAAACATGCAAGTACAACTGGTATCAACTTTCCTAACTAAATATCTAACGCTAGCAATTGCATGAAGAGGCAAAAACAGTGTTTTTGTGGCAACAAGTATGCCTTGGTCTCAGCTCATGGTCCCAAGGAGGGAGAGATGGGATCAAGGATTGCTTGATGGCCTTTTTATAGATCCTTTCCTTTATCAAACTGTCAAATAAACCTGAAGTATGAAAAGATACTTTAATCATCAAAAACAACCTAAGTAACAAAACAAGATTTTAACCTAAATAACATAAATTATTCTATGAATACAGCAAAGACACATAAAAATACACAAAGGAGGTATTGACACTTGGGTTGGGCCCAACCCCAAGAGCTACAGCCTCCTAAGAAAGCTCAGAGCTGGTAGAAGGTGAAGTTTATCTCCATTACTCAAAAAATAATCATGTCACAAAATTGTTTACAACAAAAGCTCGAAGTTGAGCTGAAATGCAGAGCTGCACTCAAGTGTGAAAAACAACTGTTCAATGTCTAACCTACTAAGGCTTGAAGCCTTCCTAATTATGCACTACGATGACTCCCAACAGCCCTCCTTAACTTTAGGAGCTTGGCTGCTCAAGACTGCAGTTGATCAAACTTCACAAAATTTTGTCGGCTGCCCCTTGAAATCATCTTTGGTGGGCTATTGAACTCCGAGATGATGGTGGAGAACTCAAGGAAGGGGTCATTTAGTGCTGGAGGCACCCTTCCTATGAATCCTCAACCTTGTTCCTTCATATTTGGCTGTCAACTGGCTCATTAATGCTTGACCTTAGTCCAAAAGATGTCCAAAAATCTGCAGTAAACACGTATTAGACTTTGTGGTCAAGTGACTATTCTCATTCTTTCAATTAAAATAAATATATTCAAAAGCATGCATAGAACTATGAAGAATGGTGGATTAATTGATAATAATTGGCAAAATGAGCCCAATAAGTTACCCATTTTTGGGGCTCATCATCACCCCCCTGCTGAATGGATTGCTCACCCTCTGAGCAACTAATCTAGCTCATCATCTTTGATTGCTTTGACTGCCTCTCTAACATCCCAGGCTTCCGAGGTGATGTCCTCTTCTTGGTCATGAAACCATGCTTTTCTCTCTACCTCCTCCCACTGCCTATGTTCTTCTTCTTCTTTGACCCCTTCTAGCAGTCCCAAAAGCAACGAAGGACTGAACTTTAGGCCAATCCAGATAGCCTTCAGATTTTGCATTGATTGTTTGTAAAGAGGAACTTTGGCCAAAGCCTCCCGCATCCTTGTTGGCGAGTGGTACTCGCTTATTTTCAGATTGTGCGACAAGGTGTTCCATCTCCTGGTGCGAGCATGTATGCAATTATCACCCAACAGTCTCTCCATGTTCTCAAAGTGCGCGATGGCCTGAGCTTGTCTTTCAATGTAGTCTGGGAGAACCCGAGGGTTGTTGGCCAGGTGCTGAGGGGAATACACTAAAGATAAGGGATCTTCTGGTTCTACTCTGATCATGAGTGGCTCACTCAACTCCCTGTCCATAACTTCCCGAATTTTTGCTGCCCTTTTTTCCTCATGGTTTAGCCAAGATGCCATGGCCATTAGTTGCACATCTCCCAATGCTACATTGGGGTCCCATAGGTTCATGATTGGAAGTGCCAAGTTGTGTAAATGTAATTCTACTAACTTGGCCTTGTCTTCCACTGAGCTACTATCACACAAATACATGAAATGATTGTAGTTCTGGAATGGAATAGTGCCCCTTTGGGCCAGTTTGTTAATTTGAAATTGCAGCCATTGATACTTAAGATATAATGCATATGACTTTGTAGGTTGCCTACATTGTAAGGCTTCTACTACCCAGCTGGCCATGTAGGCCATTTGGGCTTCTATGTCTTGCACCTGTTGTTTCAAAGCTTGTATTTCTTCTGCTGCCTATGACTCCTTTTCTTGTAGCAATTTTGTTAACATCTCAACATCAGTTGGCAGCTTTTCTTCTCTCTGCTTTTCTTAAGTTGTCTCCCTGTTTGTCGGACGTCTTTCTTGCTGTTGCTGCTCTCCCACAATGGACAACCTATCTTCCTTATGACTTTCCTGCATCTTCAACTACTTCCTCAACAACTCATTCTCTTCCTGTAATTTGGCTCTCTGACTACTTTCCATGTGCCTCACCATGGCCAACTCTTTCCTTGATTCCTTTAGCTATTCCTCTAGGTGGCCTGTCTGCATCACCCTTGGATTTGGTAATCCTTATCCAAGTGTGAGTCCTAACCCTCTCTTGTTCCAATGAAAAGAAGAGTGGTACAACAAAATTTTGTGGGATAATCTTCCCACCTTCTAACAAATTTTAATATGAGCCCAAGCTAGGCTGAGGGCTCGGCTCCAGTATTTCTTCAGTCTTTTCTTCCCCTTGTGGTTGTTTGGCTGCCTTCTTCTCCAATTTCTCAGTTTCTTTTAACTTCACTAGAGTTTCCTGTAGAGTCATTTCAGCTTCCAGTAGAGCTGTTTTTGAGTCCATCATCATAATTCTGTCCCTCTAGGTGGAGGTTTTTAGGCTTCCTCTTTCATAGGTGATGGATATCTTTGAAGGAGACTCTTCTTTTGGTTTAGTGGTTGTGTCCTCAATGACAATTGGTTCCTTTGATCATGGCTGGGGTTTGCCCATTTTGATCCATGTGCTCCTCTTAGCTTTGAAGTACATGGAGGTTTTCCTCTTTCTCTTTCCTTTTTCTCTTGCAGGTGTGCTTAATGCAGCAAGCACAGTTGCTTCCTTCCTTGCCAACGTTTCCAGGGATTTCTCTTCCTACTGGTCGTTTTTTTTGCTTCCTGTAGAAATCTCTATGTCCACTATTTCTGTCTGTGTGACTGATATTTCAGGGTTCGCTTTTCCTTTTCTTTCTGGGTGCCTGCCTTAGCTGTGGCAGCCTTCATTTGGGCATGTTCGGCCTTTTCATTTCTACTCTATATCCTCTTTTCCCTTACTGTCTTTGATGTTGTTTCTTCCTCTGTTTTAGGCTCAACAATTTTGCTAATTTCTTTATGTTCTTCTTGTGATTCCTCTATTCTGCCTTCTTCTTGGATGCCTTATGTGCCCTCATCATTTTTTTCTCCATTTCCTCAGTTTTCTCCCCCTTCTCACTGCTGGATGGAGTGATGTTTTTAGCCGAAGTCCTAATGTTATCATTTCTAGACATGTTTCTGAAGATTTCCCAAGACATGGGGACAGTGTAGGTGTGTAAAGCATCTTCCCCCAATAGTTTGATGAGCCCATGGTGGGCCAACTAGTCTAGGATCCCTTCATTTAGCTTTGTACCACATTCAATTAGGGACTGAAGAAGGAAATATGGGATGCTTAGTTTCTTGGCTGAAGGCAAGTCAATCCCATGCCTTAATTCACTTAACAACCTAAAATGGTATCCATAGATGATGCTAAACCTCCCTTCACATGTGATGTACTTCATAATTTAATAACTAACTTCACTCCAGAGAGGGGGCAGACTTGTCCTTCTAACTCCATTTTTGTCCTGTACAGGATGCTCCTCAGGTAGGAAAAATGTTTTCATAGCAATCTAGTGCAATGATCTCTCTTCCTTGCTCCAAGGGAGCCCCAATGGTAGACCAGTGATTCTACTGATGAGCTCGGCGGTGAGTTCTAGGGTCAAACCCCTAAAACTAACTGTGGCATGTGTCCTTGAATGTGATCTTAGGGATATCAAAAACTCCTTAGTTATCTCTTCATCATGACCCTAAATTTTCTCAAAGAAGGATATCCAATTTGCTTGGGTGAAACAGTCCACCACCTCAGGGTGCTTGTACAGCTTGTTAGAGTCTGAGGACTCTTTCCTTATGAATCCCCTTAGCATGGTATTGAGTGTTCTTCTTATGTATTGATCAAAAAAGAAAATGCTCAGGAAAACAACATTCAATCACTGGAACAGAGGATAGCTGAATTTGGTGTCTTCTGAACCCAAGGAGGAGTTTCTCTTGTGTTCCTCACAATATCAGATAGCAATAATTCCCTTGTTTTTGTCACCCAGAATTTGATTGTCGGCTTATTGAAAGGAAAATGTTGTTTTTGCAAAACAGATCATAAGGGCACAAATTCTCTTCTCAACACATAGATAGATATGTAAATTCAGTTTTGCATGCACACAGGGTGGCCTCTACTATAGCATATATCTTCTTTATAGGAGAATTTTAAAAATGATGAAGAGATTTCAGAGTGTAGAGAAAGAACTTAGGCAAATACAGTGAAATATGCCAGCAATCTTTCACGGTTTGTTGAATACACAGGTAGACTCTTAGTTGTCAAACTGACATCGTTCAATTCACCACCTTGCACCAACAAATTATGCACAGAGAAGCTCTCTCGGGCCTACCTCGTTTGGAGCTTGAAATTCAACGAAGACTCTAGGTTCCCTCCTACCAAGAGGTTCTTTGACTTTCTTGTAGAACCCTTCCTGTAGAAGGATCCTGGTTCCTGTAGAATGGAATTGCACTTCCGATAGAGCCCGATAAGTGGGAGATTTTTCAAAATAGGTTGAAAAACTAGTGGAGGATGACTGGTTAACTTTTTTTGGAAGCGGTGGATACGTACTCCAATCAAGAACATCGTGAGTGCATAATGAACAGAGGGTGGTGCATGTTTTGATTGAGCGTTTTTTAACTGCGGCGTGATTCATGGTGAGGGGATGATGTGGCTGGAATGGACCGTTGATCCGACATCACAGCCATAATGTTTCTACGTGTTTCTGACCACCATCACCTCCGCTCTCCCGTTATCCACCGCCACCACTACTAGTCCCGACATTTTCTCTCTGAATGGACACTCCACACATGCTGGCTGCACATCTAACCAGAAATTTTGAATGTAACGGGGCTCGTTTGAATTTCACGAGGATATGTAACTAGCCGAGGGTGGCCAGTTGACTGGCCACCAATTTCACCAAATCCGGACCATTCCCATATTCATGTAGCTTTTAAAATATGATTTATGCAATTGAAGAATGATTTTAGGCACTTACCTGGGTGGTCGTTGCTGTGTTATGCAGATTTCAGGTTCTGGAACCCATTCCTTCGTTTGTTGTTTTTGCATGCATACTGCATGCTTGGCATCTGTTGCTGCTGATGTTCTTATGTTCAAGAAGAGATTCATGCATGTCTCTTCTGCCATACTTTGTTATCCCTGTCGTTGGAGTATGTCTTTCAACGGGATCAGCTGCTACAGGATTCTTGTAGGATGTCCTGTAGTTGCTTCTCATCCTGGAATGTAAGCTAGAATGAGCAGGGCTATACTGTTAATGAGGGTCTTAGTGGATGAGGAATCTAGATGGGTGGTAATAGGTATGGTGAATAAAACTGCTTCTTGATTTGTCATTAAGGAGTTTTTGCTGGCAATATGAAAAAAATAGGATTTTTGTGTGTGACTGTGCAGGAACATAAAACAAATGAGTGCAATGGAGGTGTACAGAGATGGAGAAAGGTGACATATGTCGATGGATGGAAATAGGGATGTTCACAGGCCTCATGGACAGGTTCCCAACATTTGGGTCCTCTTCGGAGATCAATTCTGGCTTGTTTGTAGGCTCTACAGGAACTTCCTATAGAAGACACAAAACTTCCTGTAGAAGGTGAAATCTTTGTCCGAATGAGACCAAATCTTAGGAAAGGGTAGTGGTCATGGAGTAATGGATGGTGAGGGATGCTTGCAGCCTGGTGCTGACCTCTGTCTTTGTCTTTCGCGATCCTCCTAACCTGCAATGTCCTTCCTGCAACCTGCAATTATTCAATAGAAATTAGGTTTATTTTTCTCTTTCTCTTTTCTTCTTTCTTTTTTCTCTATTTTTTGTTTTGTTTTTTTTTTCTTTTTTTTGAGACAGTTGGGGTGCCTCCAGGAGGTTTACACCTTCACTATCTGCCCTGGGTGCTTCCAGGAGGTTTTCACCCAAGGATCTTTTATTTTTTTATTTTTTTATTCATCATTTTTTTTATATATTTCTTCAAGGTGTGGGTGGAGTGGAGGCAGGGGCCTGCTTCACTACCAATACTGATTTATCCAGAGTTTCAATGAACTCCTGCTTAGAAAAGGGCTTCCTGTAGATTTTCAATAGATGCCCATTGACAAGCATGGATATGGCTTCTTCATCAATGGTCCTGATAAGGACTGAACCATTGTCGTTGCATCTCTCCACTGTATATGGTCCCAACCAACTTGTCCTTAGCTTCCCTTTGAAATCCTTGTATATTGAATCATGTAACAGTGCCCAATCTCCTGGCTGAAACTGCTTTTCTTTAAGGTACCGGTCATGCCATATATTCCTCTGAAGTTGGACCACCTCTGAGTGGAGAAGGCCCTGCATTCTCTATTCATCTAGTCCATTCAACTGAAGCAATCTTTCCTGCTATGCATGGCTGAGATCTAGGTCCAGCTGAGCTGCCAACCTCAATGTGTTATATTCAAATTCTATGGATAGCAAAGCCTTCTTCCTGTAGACCAGCTCATAAGGTGTGAAACCTGTTGTAGTTTTCCAAGTAGTGTCGTAGGCCCAGGTGGCCTCAACCAAGCGATCTGCACAATCTTTTCTGCTGCTGCTCACCACTTTAGTCAAAATCTCCTCCAAAGCTCTATTAGTGACTTCCACCTATCCATTTGCTTGCGGATGATAAGGGGTGGAAGTATTGTGCTTGATCTTATGATGAGCGAGCAGGTCTTCAATCAGGTTAGAAGTAAGCTAACTTCCTTGATCTGTGACTAACTCTCTTAGGTAATCAAACTTGTAGAAGATATTATCCCTCAAAAACTCAGCCACCTTTTCTTTTGTTGTTGCCTTGATTGCCTTTGTTTCTTCCCACTTTGTCAAGTAGTCCGTGCACACAATGATGTAAGACTTTTGGTTTGAAGGAGGGTTGATAGGACCCACAAAGTCTATGCCCCACTTCTTAAATCACTCGAAAGTCACTTGAGGTTGGAGGGGTATTTCATCCCTACGAGTTGGCTTTCCCATCCTTTGAAATCGGTCACATCAGCTGATGTATCTCCTGACATCTTGATGAAGAGTGGGCCAATAGTAGCGTGCCTATAGAATTTTGAAAGCGATTCATTTTGCTACAAAGTGGCCCCCACAGGGCCCATCATGACAGGTGCGGAGGATGTCAAAAACTTCCTCCTCTCTGACACAATGCCTCCAAATCTGATCTGGGCTAAGTTTAAACAGGTTACCCCCAATCCATGTGAATGGGGCGCTTTTCCTTACGATCCTCCTCTTCTCTTTTGAGGATAGGTGTGGCGAGAACTGTGCCAAAACCAAGTAATTTGCTATATCAGCAAACCATGGAGAGAGTACTAAAATAGCAAATAGGTGTTCATCTAGAATTTGATCTTCCACCACCCCTTCTTCACCTGCAGATAAATCTAATCTAGACAGAAAATTAGCAACAACATTTTCCTTACCTGGCTTATCAACAATAGTCAAATCAAATTGCTGCAATAAAAGTAACCATCTAATGATATGAGCATTTACATCAGGTTTATTCACTAAATATCTAATTTCAACATGATCAGTGTGTATGAATGTATGATAACCAGTGATGTAGTGTTTGAACTTGTTTAGGGAATGGACTACAGCTAAGAGCTCTTTCTTTGTTACGGTATAGTTTAATTCTGCCTTAGACAGGTTTTTACCGACAAAATATATGGCATATGGTAACTTCTCTTCAAATTTTCCTAAGGCTGCTCCTATGGCTTTGTTCGAGGCATCTGTGTGAATGTGGAAAGGTAGGGCCCAATTTGGACCTCTCAAGATTAGGGCAGTTACCAACTTACTTTTCAACGCATCCAGAGCCTCTTGATAGTTGTTAGTCCACATGAACCCAACATCCTTCCCCAAAAGACCAAATAATGGAGAGGCTAGCTTGCTGAAATCTTTAATGGATCTTCTATAGTACCCTGTTAAGCCTAGGAAACTCCGAACATCTCTTACCTTCTGAGGAGATGGAACCCTTTGGATGATAACAATCTTGTTGGGATCCACCTATAATCCTTGCTGAGAAATTGTATGACCTAGCACAGTCCCTTCAGTCATCAGAAATTCACATTTTTCTGGACTGAGGGATAGGTTCATTTCAATACATTTGGTTAAAACTTTTCCCAGATTAATCAATGCTTCTTGGAATTTGGACCCATAAGGAGTAAAGTCATCCATATAGATTTCCACTGAATCATGAACCAGTTCAGCAAATATGCTCAGTACTACTCTCTGGAAAATGGTAGGAGCATTGCATAACCCAAAGGGAAGGACCCAATAGGCAAAGGTACCCCATTGACAAATGAAAGTGTTCTTTTCTTGGCCTTCTGGGCTAATTTGGATCTGATTATGCCCACTGAACCCATCTAGGAAGGAGAAGAACTTCTTCCCTGCCAGCCCATGTAACACTTGATCTATGAAAGGTAAAGGGAAATGGTCCTTCAGGGTAGCTTTGTTAAGTTCTTGATAATCTCCATAGATTCTCCACTTCCAGTTTTTCTTGGGCACAAGCACTAGAGGAGAAACCCACTCGCTGTTAGAGATGGGGTAAATGAGTCCTGTATCCAGCAACTTTTGCAGTTCTTCTTTGACAATGTCTTTAAGGGCTGGATTCATTCTCCTCTGAGGCTGCTTGACTGGTTTACAATCCTCTTTAATGTAAATGTGATGGGTACATACTGAAGGTTGGACTCCTTTCATCTCCTTATAGCTCCAGGAAAAAGCATCCAAATGGCGGTTCAATAAGCTACACAGCTCCTTCTCCTGAGAGGGGGATAGGGATGAGTTGATATTCAAGGTTCTTTTAGGGCCGAATTCCCATTCTTAACTCGAGGGGAGGTCGGATCAGCCACACAAAGATCCACTAAAGCACTAGCCTGGGTGTCTTCCACCAACTCTTCTAATGGGAGCATGCTAGGAGGTGGATCCTGAATCAAATTCTCAATAAGGTCATCCTTGGTTTGAGGACCTCCCCTGGTGGATTTCACTATGCACATTGGTGTAGAGTAGACCTCATCCTCATCTTCCTCCTCTAACCAGAGAGGTAAGTCATGTTCCAGCAGAGGTTGGGTAGGAGGATATAGAACTAGCTGCTTGGACATAGGCCCATTCTTGATGGTCATGCTCCCCGCTCGACAACTGATGTAAGCATCTACAATAGCTAACCAAGGCCTTCCAAAAATGAGGGGGTATCTAGTGAGTTTTTCCTTTGGCCGAAGGACCAAGAAGTCTGTAGGGTACTCCTAAGAATCAACAGAGACCATGACATCTTCCACAATCCCTTCGGGGGTCATGGTGGAATGGTCTGTTAACTGCAGTTCTGTTGAGGTCTTTCTTAAGAAACTCTGAAGGTTGAGTTTGAGCATAGTGTCCCTGGTCATCACATTAATGGCAACCCCTAGATCAATTAGGGTGTGGGGGATTATGGTGCCATTGATGTGGACATCAACTACAGGACTCCCAGGGTCCAGATATTTCAGATAAATTACTTGTCCCAACATTAGGTCAGACAGTTGTCCTATGACATTGATAGTTGGGGCATCTCTCTTATGCGTGCCTGGGTGCCTAAAACACTTCTCTTTAATCAATTTGTTGTATATTGGTACATCTTTTATGGCCTGGAGAAGTGGTATTTTCACACATAACTGTTTAAGCTCGCCCAGAAGTTCAGTCTCTTCTGGGTTTGGTTGCGTGGTTCCAGTTAGTCTCTCAGGAAAGGGTGGAATGGCTTTGGGTTCAGTTTCCTGTTTCTCCACAACATAGGGAGGGCATGTTGTCTCTCCAGTATATACCTGCTGGGCCTATCTGTTATTAGGGTTCGGGTTCGGTTGGGCAGGCAACTGGGGTTGTCTCAGAGGAGCAGGAGGTAATGATTGTGGTTGAGTAGGTGGTGGAGGCAAAATGGCAGGAGGAGAGTTGTATTGGGGCCTCCACCCCTGTTGAGGTGCATTCCACTAAGGTTGGGATTGAACATGAGAATGAAACGAATGAGCAGCAGGTTTAGTATGGTATCGAGATGGATACGATTAAGGAGGGGGTCTGGACCAAGAAGGATGAGCAGGGGGACCCCAAGAGGGTATGTGAGTGGATTGGTTGGGGTTGTAATAAGTCTGGGATGCCCCTTGCATCCCTTGTTGGTAAGGTCTGGATCCATGTGGCCTCCTTTGGTGTAGGAAGTAGAGCGGTTCAGTGGCTCCTTCAGTCCCTTGGTACATAGCTTTAAGTCTGGGTAAGGTTGGGCACTGGTTTGTAGGGTTCTCTTCCTCACAAACAAAACATACCTCTACTGAGTGCAATGGACACTCGTTCCGAGGATGTTTCCTTGTACATCTGGGACAAAACATGGGCAAAGCCCTTTCAGCTTCCTCTTTCTTCTGTTGGATTTGGAAAGTATCTAGTTGCATGGAAATGGTCTGTCTCATCTCACTTTTAAGGTCTTCCATCCGATTTGCAAACTCATGTTTGGAGAAGGTGGTGCTAGTTGAGAGTTGATTCCCCCTACCTCTTTTCTGGGCTGCCCTAGAATGGTTTCTAAACATAGTCTTTATGTCATCATAAGGTAGTTGGTAGATGTCTCCTCCAGCCAGCAAATGGAGGGTATCTAGAAGGTCTTCAGGGATTCCTTGGAGCAGAACCAGCTTCAGAGATTCGGGGTCAAGTGTGCACCTAGCCCTTTTATAACTGAGTTGGAACCTTTCCTCGTAATCTTCTAAAGACTCATCGCTTCCCATGGTCATCCGAAAGATTTCTCCCTTAGTTTCTTTTGACCTACAGTGATCCCAGTATTTGTTGTTAAAGGCTTGCTACATCTGAGCCCAAGTTGTGATACTTTCCAGATAACCCCATGAACCAATGTAGTGATGCATCCTTGAGGGTAGAGGGAAAGAGTTTCAACTTCTGCTCTTCTTCTACATAGTCATAGGTTCGACAAAGGACAAAAAACTCAAACAAGAAGATATCAGGGTCTTCAGTGGTCAATCCATGGAAGTGAGGTAAGGCTAAGGGACTTATGTTTTTCATTTTTGTGTCCCCATTGGTCTCTTAGATGGGAAAGGCACCTTCTATTCTCTCCTCATCACCTATGCCATTCCTGTGTTCGGCCATGGTCTCAGGAGGAATGTTTTCTTGCTCTTCTTCTGTTAGAGGATCTTCGTGTATCTTTGGAGGTTCGCTGCCACCAAAGAAGAGAGAAGGCTGACTCAGTGATGTGGTGGGGGTGTTGGGTAAGAATTTTCTTGAATTGTCTCTATTCCTACGGGGCATGAAATGAAATATTTTTGGATGATTTTTGGTTTTCTCTGCTTATACCTACAAAAATGAAATTGATTGTACAACAAATTGCAACTAACTAAAATAAACTTTGCTAGAAGTGAAATTGCATAATTGAAATGCTAATCTACTCTTGCAGAATTGAAATTGTGAAATTGAAATGCTAATCTACGCTTGCAGAATTGAAATGATAGTCTAGGAAAGTAGGAAATGTCTAATCTACTTTTATAGAAATGAAATTGCAGAATGGAAATAAAAAAACTACTCTACTCTTGTTGAGATAAACTACTTAGAAGAAGGTTCTAGTAGAAAATAGAAGAAAAGCAGCAATCACAAATACTCTGACGCTTCCCCGGCAATGGCGCCAAAAACATGGTGGGCCCTAGTATTGGAGCAATGATGCTGCAACTCCTGGGACTCCCTTCTTTACTTTTATCAACCCGGTTGTTCGTAACAAACTTAGCACAAGTCCACTAGGAGCTTAAGACAACTTCTATGAGCTCTTAGAAGAATCTTTTAACTATGATGGACAAAAGATAACTCAACAGAGGCTTGTCTATTTGCAGAAAGAAGCCGAAAGCAGAAAAGAAATGCAAAACCTAGCAAACCCTAGTTTTACCGACTAACCCTATCGGTGCAAGAAAAGAGATGAAAGAAGTGGAAATGGATGCCATTGACTTTTGGAAAGGTAAAATATATGTGACTAAGCTACTTCTATAGTAAAATCTGGAAAAAAAATCTTTTTTCATTTTTGAGTAATTTTGTAGAATTATTATGCATGTGCTTTAACTATTTTTGAAGAGGTTGATTGATGAACGGAAATGGGGTAGGAATTTGCAGTAGGTTGGGAAGGTGAGAAGAGGGCCTAAGGGGTCCCTAGCACCCTTCCATAGAATTTCACAGTGATTAGATCTCGAAAAACTGCTCACGTGAACTTCTACAAGAACTCTGCAGGGGTTCTACATGATGTTCTACAGGAAGATCTGAAAGAGGATTTTGGAGGGTTGATGGTGGAAAAATGGTGGGAAAGTGGAAATGGAGGATGGATGAGATGAAAAGTGGCCTAAGACCTGGTAAATGAGGCTAAGGAGTGATTAAGGTGGTTGGATTCGTTCAAGGATGGAAGGAGCGATGTTGTACAAGAATGTAGGAATTAGGGAAAATTGGAAAAGTGTGGCAAATGAAGGGAAGGAATCTTTGATTAGGGGTCGGAGTACGTTGTATGATGGAGGAAGGATAGGCAAGGAGGTATGACAGGTGTTTTGCACACTATTTTCCAAAATTGATCGAACAAAGACTAGGAAAACCAAAGATCTAGCTATTTTGAACTAATCTGACCTAAAAACCAGAAACATGATGAACAGAAGGTTATACATAGGAAATCATGCAAGATAACTATGGAACTAAGCAAGAACAGATCTTAAACATGCAAGTACAACTGGTATCAACTTTCCTAACTAAAGATCTAACACTAGCAATTGCATGAAGAGGCAAAAACAGTGTTTTTGTGGCAACAAGTATGCCTTGGTCTCAACTCATGGTCCCAAGGAGGGAGAGATGGGATCAAGGATTGCTTGATGGCATTTTTTTAGATCCTTTCCTTTACCAAACTGTCAAATTAACTTGAAATATGAAAAGCTACTTTAATCATAAAAAACAACCTAAGTAACAAAACAATATTTTAACCTAAATAGCATAAATTATTTTATGAATGCAGCAAAGACACATAAAAGTACACAAAGGAGGTACTATCACTTGTGTTGGGCCCAGCCTCAAGATTTACAGCCTCCTAAGAAAGCTCAGAGCTGGTAGAAGGTGAAATATATCTCCATTACTCAAAAAATAATCATGTCACAAAACTGTTTATAGCAAAAGCTTGAAGTTGAGCTGAAATGCAAAGCTGCACTCAAGTGCGAAAAACAATTGTTCAATGGCTAACCTACTAAGGCTTGAAGCCTTCCTACTTATGCACTACGAGGACTCCCAACAACCCTCCTTAACTTTAGGAGCTTGGCTGCTCAAGACTACATTTAATCAACCACTTCACAAAATCTACTCGGCTGCCCCTTGAAATCATCTTTGGTGGGCTGCTGAACTCTGAGCTGATGGTGGAGAACTCGAGGAAGGGGTCATTTAGTGCTGGAAACACCATTCCTATGAATCCTCAGCCTTGTTCCTTCGTATTTGGCTGTCAACTGGCTCATAAATGCTTGACCTTGGTCCAAAAGATGTCCAAAAATCTGCAATAAACATGTATTAGACTTTGTGGTCAAGTGACTATTCTCATTCATTCAATTAACATAAATATATTCAAAAGCATGCATAAAACTATGAAGAATGGTGGATTAATCAATAATAATAGGAAAAATGAGCCCAATAAGTTACCCTTTTTTGGGGCTCATCACCATGTTGAATAGAAAATTTGAAAAGTGAATCTTTATTGGGTATAAGGATGGTTTAGAGGGTTATAAGCTTTGGAACCCACTAACAAGGAAGTTTGTGTACAACCGAGATGTTGTGTTTAGAGAGGTGAAATATGTTATTAAACATGAATTCCAACCAAAGGAACCTGAGAAGATAGTGTTTGAGCTAAAGGAGGAGGAATCAGGAGACGAAGAGCCACAAACTTGGGTGTGATAAGATCAGTTTGAGAAAGAAGGTGGCCAGAAATGTATAGTCCATCTACTTTCTGTTAAAATTTTTCTTTATCTATTACTAACGATGATCCCAGAACTGTGAAGGAATCAGTAGATTCAGAGGATGGAAAACTCTGGGAAGATGTCGTGGTTGATGAAATGACATCTTTGCACAAAACCGAGGCTTGGGATCTGGTGGAGTTGGTGGCTAGAAGGAAACCCATTGGCAGCAAATGGGTGTTCAAGAAGAAGAAAAATGTAGAAGGAAAGTGGGGAGCACCAATGTTGCAGCAATAATGCTACAACTCCTTGGCTGCCTACTTTACTCTTATGAACTCGGTAGTTCGTAACAAACTTGGAAGCGTCGCTACTATATGCACAAGTACTAGTTCTCACTGCAGGTTGTCACTTGGTCAATCGGTGCAAGATTGCTAGGAGCTCAAGCCAACTTTTATGGATTCTAGAAGAAGCTCTATATTTGATGAAAGGAGAGAAATATTACTCTACAAATGCTATTCTAACTGCATACAGGAGAAAGACTAAGATGTAAAGCAAACCTAGTGAACCCTAATTAACCAACTAATTCTGCTTTTGTAGAAAACACTATGAAAACCATGAAAGGAATTCCATTACCTACTAAAGGAATTAAACAACATCTAACTAAGCTATTTCTAGATGTAAATAAGCAAAAACATATTTTTGTATTTTTATATATTTTTATGTGAATTTGAAATGCATGTAATTTATTGTGAGTGAATGTGGCAGCGAATAGGTGGCGTTGAAGGGTGGATTTGGGACTTGAGAGGATGTAGGATGGTGTGGATGGGTCCTAGGAGGTCTCAAGTGGCCTTTTAAAGGATTTTCCCACACTTGACCTTAAAAAGAAAGCCTACAGGAAAATCTACAGGAGGACACAGGAAATCTACAGGAGGAAAACAGGGCAACTACAGGAGGCCTACAAGAGGAGGCTGAGAGCAGCTTTCACTATTTTGAGGGTGTGAGAATAGATGAAAAAGATGGATGAAGGTTGGAATGAGGTGTTAGGGTGCTTAAGGTCTACCATGAATCACCAGGAGAGAGAAATTTTATTGGGTTTTCTCAAGAAGAGAGGAAGAAGTTTTATGGAAAATGCAGGAAACTAAGGCAGAATTGAGGTGCGGTTTGGGTGACCTATAGGGCATGGATCAGATGGAGGATGGGATGGTTAGTAAGCTGGCCTACTGCCTGAAGCGATCTAGTACAAAGGAACTGACGGTCAACCAATAAGATCAAGCAAGGAATGAAATGAGTACTTCTAGAAAACCATAGTTTTGCATCAAAATTCTCTAAACTATGATCTATGGAAGGAAATGCTGATAAATGATAAAGAAAGGAAAACATGGAAGAAGAATATTGGGAATAAAGAAGTGAGCATGAAGAAGAAGATCTAAAGCAAACGAGAACTAGACTATTATCCTACCAAAAAGCTACAAACACTAGAAGTTCTATGAATGAGGAAAATCTATGTTTTTGGGGAAGCAAGAGAATCTTTGCCTCAAATCATGGTCCCAGAGGGAGGAAGAGAGGCGAAGGCACTATTAGTAACAAACTTGGAAGCATCGGTGATGTATGCACAAGTACTAGTTCTCATTGCAGGTTTTCACTTGGTAAATCAGTGCAAGATCACCAGGAGCTCAAGCCAACTTCTATGGATTCCAAAAGAAGCTCTATATGTAATGAAAGGACAGAAATATTACTCCACAAATGCTATTCTAACTGCAGAAAGGAGAAAGACTGAGATGTAAAGCAAACCTACTGAACCCTAATTAACCAATTAATTCTACTTTTGCAGAAAGCACTATGAAAACCATGAACGGAATGCCATTACCTACTCAAGGAAGTAAACAAAATCTAACTAAGCTATTTCTGGAAGTAAATAAGCAAAAACATATTTTTGGATTTTTATGTATTATTATGTGAATTTGACATGCATGTAATTTATTGTGTGTGAATGTGGCAACGAATAGGTGGCGTTGAAGGGTTGTTTTGGGACTTGAGAGGATGTAGGACAGTGTGGATGGGTCCTAGGAGGTCTCAGGTGGCCTTCTAGAGGATTTTCCCACACTTAGCCTTCAAAAGAAAGCCTATAGGAAAATCTATAGGATGACACAGGAAATCTATAGGAGGAAAATAGGGCAACTACAGGAGGCCTACAGGAGGAGGTTGAGAGAAGTTTTCACTATTTTGAGGGTGTGAGAGTGGGTGAAAAAGGTGGATGAAGGTTGGAATGAGGTGTTAGGGTGCCTATGGTCTACCATGAACCACCAGGAGAGAGAAAGTTGATTGGGTTTGCTCAAGAAGAGAGGAAGAAGTTCTATGGAAAATGCAGGAAACTAAGGCAGAATTGAGGCGAGGTTTGGGCGACCTGTAGGGCATGGATCAGATGGAGGATGGGATGGTTGATAATCTATACTACTGCTAGAAGAGATCTACTACAAAGGAACTGACAGTCAACCAATAAGGTCAAGCAAGCAATGAAATGAGTGCATCTAGAAAAACAGAGTTTTGCATCAAAATAGTCTAAACTATGATCTATGGATGGAAATGCTAAGAAATGTTGTAAGAAAGGAAAGCATGGAAGAAGAATATTGCAAATCAGGAAGTGAGCATCATGAAGAAGATCTGAAGCAAAGCATAACTTGACTATTATCCCACCAAAATGCTGCAAACACTAGAAGTCCTATAAATGAGGAAAATCTGTGCTTTTGGGGAAGCAAGAGAGTCTTTGCCTCAAATCATGGTCCCAGAGGGAGGAAGAGAGGCCAAGGCACTATTGCTAGCCTTTTGAATCTTCTCTTTATTACTTCTTAACCTACTACAGAAAGCACAAATGGAAGTAAACTACTAAGTCATCAAAAGCAACCTATTCTTAACCATAAGACAAATACATCTAACAACAAACTAATCTACAAACTGAAACAAGGCATAAAAATACAGGTAAAGAGGAACTTAGCTACTTGGATTGGGCCCTAACTAAAGAGCTTAAGCCCTCTAAGGTAACTCAGTGCTACCTCAAAAAGGATTCCATCTTTATTTCAAAACAATAGCAAGATTACATGAAACTGTTACAAAATAATAAGCTCGAAATTTGAGCAGAGTTTACATAAGAAAAAAAATCCACTCCTGGTGAGGCCCTAGGACCCTATACTTATACAAATGAAGCTACCAACATCTTCCTTAAAATCATGGAGGCTTGGCTCCCAAAACTCGAGATAATCATCAGTCGTCCTACACTTGCTCAGTTGCCTTCTAGTGCATGATTCGACTGCTTGTACTTTGAGTTGAATGAAGGGGAATTCGAAGTGAGTAATAATAAATGAGGGGATTCCCCCTATAAGTCCTCTCCTCTATACACTTTGAGTTATTGCTACCATTTTTCCACTGGATACTTGACTTTGACCTCAAAATCCATCAATAATATGAATTAAATACATGTTAGACCACATGGCACAATAACTTACTCAACTCACTTTATAAGCATAAATATAATTATAAAATCATACAATAAGTTGAGAGAATGGTCGATTTGACTAGGTTAGGAGGTAAAATGAGCCCATATAATTACCCATTTAGGAGGCTCATCATCACCCCCTACTGAAGGTGTTGCTCATCCTCTGAGCAACCTAGTCAATCTCCTCATCTTTTACGGCCCTGGTGACCTCCCTAGCATTCCAAGCTTCTGATGTGGTTTTCTCTTCTTTGCCATAGAATCCTACTTTCCTATCTGTGTCTTTCCACTACTCCTCCTCTTCTTCTTCTCTTCTACCTTCCAGCATGCCTAATAGGAGGGGAGGACTCAGTTTGAGGCCATTCCAATTGACCTTCAGTCTTTGAATGGAGTGCTTATACATTGGCACTCTTTTCAGTGCCTCCTTTGGCCTCATGGGGGAATGATATTCCCTGATCTGCAAATTGTGTGGTAAGGTGTTCCATCTCCTCATGCATGCATGCACACAGACATCCCTAAGTAGCCTTTGCATATCCTCAATGTGTGTAATGGTCTGTGCCTGATTGGTGAGATATATAGGGGCAATCTGAGGGTCATTGGCAAGTTGGTTGTGTGTGTTGATGAGTGCCATAGGATCTGATGGATCTGCTCTTATCATTAATGGCTCATTCTACTCCTTTGTCATCAATATTTTATTTTCGTTTCCCTCAATTCTTCATGGTTCATCCATGAGGCCATGCCCATTAATTGTAGGTACCCTAGCTTGGCATTAGGATCCCACACATTCATGTCTATGAGGGCCATGTTGTGTAAGTAGAATTCTGCCATCTTTTCTTTATCATTTAAGGTGTTTTGGTCACACAAATCCATGAATTGCCTGTAGTCTTTGAAAGGCATTGTGCCTCTTTGTGCCAAAGCCTTTATTTGGAATTGTAACCATTGATCCTTTAGATAGAGGCCATAGGATTTGGCTAGTGTTCTGCATTCAACTCAACTCTCTCTCTAAGGGCA
>APFE030978536.1:147846-165082 GCA_000404065.3 Pinus taeda
TAATATTTGGGGTAGTAGTAAAAAAAAGTACATACCCCCTCGATGGGCCAAAGGCTCAAGGCTCAAGGTTGGCCGAAGCCTCAAGGATCAAGGCTGGCCGAAGGTCAAGGTAGGCCGAAGGCTCAAGGTTGTTGGAGGGGTTAGGGATTTGAGTCATGTGAATTTTGGGTCATGTGACTCAAATTGCACATGACCCAAAAGTCACAGACCACATGAGGTTCACTCAACCTTACACACCTATTTACGAATTCTTGTAAGCCCTTAACCACCCTATTGCCGCGAAGCAATTTCATGTGTGTCTCTAAAAAGCTAGTCAGCATTGAGGGATCCCTTTCTGGCTTAGGTTGATCCCTACTACCTGGGGTATAGACCTCCGTGAAGCTCTCCCTAGCTTCCAAACATGTCTCCTTGCAAACACCTGCATCTTCCTTGGTTAGTTTCCCCTTATCCTCTCCTGTGACCATGCCACTTCTAAGCACCATGCTTATGTTGGGGTCTTCCTCACATAGTCTGAACCTCATCATCTAGACGTTCTATGTTGTCGTAGGTTGTGTTGCCCTTTTCTCACGAATCTGCGCTATTAGTGTGGGGCAATCTACCAGTTCGTGATCGAATTGCTTGTAGTAAGGGCACAATATTCTGGTTGGGTTGGTACAGTCCCATGTGTAGTGTCTTGGTCCTCTGTAGTTGTAACAGATTACCTACCAGCGAACCCTTCCTGGCCCCATTCCTCCATGTCCTCGTCCATGTCCCTGGAACCCACCATGTTCTATCACTGCGGCTGGATCCTGACATCACGCTTCATCTACATTCTGAGGCAAGTGACTGGTCCATCAATAATCGATAACTATGACAGTATCATTTCTCGTGGCCCACCAATCTACAAAAGTTTTAAAATAATGATTGGGGGGTCTACTTAGATTTTGGTAGTAGATGACAGTTGTCAGTGTTGTGCTTTCCTCCCACCTGATAGATTGCACACCAGAGCGAGGGTGTTGCACTTGGCCCTGCTTGTGCCTCTGGTCACAATGGTGTTGGGCCCCCCGTTGCCACGTAGTTCACAAAGACTGGACAATGATATTTATCATGACCCGAGATCCTACACCTTTTCCTGGGCTTCTAGGCGGGGTGCCTGTTCTTGTTTTAACTTCTACATTTCTAAACACAGGTTTTTTATTTGCACGTGGATTTGCTAAACTCCCAACCCCAAATCATATATCGGAGTTTTGTGCAACCTCATCGCTGTCTCTAATGCTTCAACCTGGGTTGAGATCTTTTGTTGTGATAGAGCCATCCTCAGATGTGGCATTAATGATGCCACAAACCACGCGCAATGTTGTGCATCCAACAATGTCATGTTTGCTTCGCGGATTGTGCTTTTCCATCTTTGATGTAGATCCCATGGAGTTTCACCAGGCATCATCACGATCTCTTTGAACCCTATGATCGACTACGTTTCTGATTTTGGTCAGCTAAATTTTTTTTTCAATTTGGCCTGGATCTCCTCTATTCCCGCATCCGGGTGATCGCTTGAGTACTTTATATACCATGTCAGTGCTCAGTCCTGCAACACGGTAACTAAGGTAGCTTTTTTGATGTTATCATCTGTAACTCTGTGCACTTCCATGCCACCATTTCCATGAACCAAAATTGTTCTGGATCTTTGCTTCCCGCTCCTTTGCATACCAGTAACTGGATCACACTCATCATTTTTAACCTCTAGTCAATGTATTATCAACTCGTACTTCTCCTGATCCAATCAATCCTCAAACTCTTTCTCTATAGGGTTCTAGCTTTCCAACATCAGACATCCCTTAGGCAAATCCTAGTCCCAACAATGGAACCATTTTTTGGCCTATTGGGGCCTGACCCAGGTTCGAATGAGTTATTTAGCCAAACAAATCTTGTAGCTACTGGCCCTTTCGACAACAGTCCGCGGAGCACAAACTGAGGTATCACTCAAGGTAGCAAGGGAGGGTGTTCGAACCAAGCTCCTGCACCTTTTTGATGTCACGATGTGGTCTGGAGGGGTGACACAGTGTTCTGTGGCTTCATGCCAGCTTGCTCTGCATAGATCCAGACCCAGGAAAATGCTTAATACTTATTATTAATGAGTTGTTATAAATCAGATCTTCGTTTTATAGTCTTTAAGAAAACATTTAGTAGAGATAACCAGTGTGCACGCCCAAAAATGTTGTATATTTTCATAAAATAAGCATACAGATCAAACAGATATATCAACCATAAATTAACCAGATCCACAATTTTTCAAATTCAACGCAGTATTTTAGAATCAACTTATCTTTGTTCAACTCTTTTTCCAATACATCCATATATGCCCTGCACACTCAGCTGCAAGGGTCTATGCACATAGCTATGGACTCTACCAGGCCTCTGTGCACACAGCTACAAAGCCTCTATCTACCCACCAACACCCTTAACTCAAACTTACAGATGTAGAATATATTGTCTTCACAGACCCATAATGTTATAGACATATTTGGACACTGCAACCCCAATCACATATGTTGGTAAACCAAGGGCTCTTAAACCCCTAAAAGTGTTGTTTCATACCCTAAAGGATCAAGGTCATCTGATTACATCATTTCCCAGAGGTTCCACCAGAAAAACTACTTAGAACTAGTCAAAACTAACCCATATATACTGCTCTTTGGCCAAGGTGCGATGCATCTCACCTATTACACACGGGGGGTGTGATGCATACTAAAAAGGCCTTTTGTAGGGTGCGTTGGGCAAGAGTAGACAAATGGAAGAGGTAGTTGGCTAAGTGGAAACCCAGAGACTCTTCTAGAAACTGCTCATATGGCACTTGCCTCTCTAAATTTTCCCAGGGATGAGTAAGAGATCATGAAATCTCCAAGTGGAACCAAGAAAAATTAGTGAAATGACACTAATCAAAAACCCAAAAGCTAACTCACCCCCCTACAAATATCTATATATGGATCCCTCATCCTAGAGATCCAGAGGCTGGAATTTTGTAATCTGTAAGGAAGTGTTGTTGGTTGCTCTGTGAAACATCGTATTGTTGGGTGATCTAGCTTTTCATGAGGTGAACAGGGCTTTCATGCTGAGAGGATGGTGCTGGATCAAATAGCTCGGTTGTAATCCTCTCTTCTACTTCTATCAATAAAGTTATTTGAGTTTTCCTCCATATACTTGTGTATTTCCAAAACTTGTATTTGTGTATGCATTTGTATGGTCAATGTACTTCTGATTCTACATTGTTTATGGTATCATAGGTCTCTATGCTTTCATGGTTTCTTGTTTCTTTGCCTCTACAGGTGTTCTTTGAAGCGGGACAAGTGAGAAAGGAGTTGCAAGCTCTATCAAAGGAGAGAGGAAACATGCAAGGAGCCCAGTGAAAGACTAAGGTTGGTGCTCTCTGCTTCTCTCTTATCTATCTCCCATAAAGGAAAACACAAGTTACTTTGAATTGATTGTTTCTAAGATAGCTACCCATCTTAGTGGGACTAACAGATCTGAATAGAAACTAGTTTTCCCAGAAACAAAATGGCGACTCGGCTGGGGAGAAAATAGTTTGTTTTTTTATTTGTTACTGTTGTTTGCTTTATAAACTATAGACGGAGCCTGAAGTTAAGCCAGCTAGCCTTCGAATTGCTTTTGCTATGCAACTACAAAGTAGATCAACGTTGCTTCATTCAATCTCTAGGTTGGTTTATGAACTGAACATCTAACTTGTAAACATCCTAAGTGCCTTGGTGGTGGCTCAATAACCTCATAAGATCATACCCCTATACTTTGTGTTTATTGTCCATCATAAGCTCAACTTAAATCACTAAACTTAGCTGCAAATTGTGAGTGAAAACTAAGCTTAGTCTCATCCCTGGACCATCGCACTGTCTCTCATTGACAGTCTGGATGCATCACACCTCCCGTGTGCTGTAGGTGAGATGCATCCCTTTTTCCCTTAAGGATAGTTACGATGATTGAATGAGACTATTTCCATCTCTAGTTGTTTTGCTGCTTATGATCAGTATATCATTGTTGAAGCCTTATTCCTTTACATTATTCAGCCTTCATTGATAAGGAATTGTAAATGTTTTTTAATGTATTTTTCATCATTTACAGTCCTCCTTTGCAAAAAGTAGCTTAATCGAACTATCGTCTTTTGATTCGAAAATGTCACAACTATCGTTTTGAGTCAAGAAAAAGAGTGTTGTAAAGTCTTCCTCTTTTGGATAGTTGATTGTACTTTTGCCATTGTATTTGATTTGAATTTTCAATATTTGAAGTGTCAAAAGAAGTTTTCCATTCTAAATTGAAAGTTTCATCTTAGTCTTCCTTTTGTTTTGAAAAGAAATTGTTAAAGTGTCGCTTTGAAGAAAGTAGTTCAAATCTGTACTTAGTTTCCTTTTTGGTATTCACACATTAAGGAAGCGGAAAAACAAATACATGCATGTGCATTTGCATTTAGACTGCATGTGGAAAATGATTTAGGAAAAGTGCATTTAGTGTGTGCTCTCTACTCTTTGTTGAAAGAACCGTACTTTTCTTTCCTTAGTAGCTAGGATTTTCATTGCTAACAAAAAACAAACGATTGTTTATCATTTTAGATTGCATATTTAGGAATTTTACATCTAAATCACGCAGTGAACCTTGAAAGGAAAACTTCATAAGAAAGATCAACTTTAAAATAAACCTCAATGAACATAAAAATGCTTTGGAACCTAACGCACAACATCTAGAAGTCTAGGCTAGAGACGCATTTTGGCGTCATAAAACCTGGTAACTATCATTTTCATCGAAGTTTGGGAGATTCCTCCTCTTTGATATGACAAGTGCCAGTACGGACTTATGCTCCCCGTACCGTCGAGTATATATTGGGAGACCACAATAGGCTGATATCCTTTATCCTTAGGAAGTTGTGTCTGTCGCCCTATCGATCGCAATGCACTGAACACAACATTCGGGAAGATTGACTGCTGTACGTTAAATCCTTGGTAATTTCTCTTTAATTTACCACCAAGGTGTATATTTTAGTTTTATGATTGGTTTGGTAATCCCTCTATCTAGACTTCCAGAGTAGTCACTTTCGTTCCTTTTTGACTCTCTAAAAGAAAAGGTCCATCTGAGCACTTGTCACTTCAGGCTCATTAAAAATCGAAGGCGGCTAGAGTCATCTTTAGCTTTTTCTCAACTCTTAAAAATTGAAAACACAAGTTGTGTCAAAGCGTCATAAAATTCATTTAATTTAGAATAACATCGTTGTTCCTTCTTTGATCTTAGGTTGAGGTAATGGAGTCCACCAATTAAGGATTTCCCCTTGGGGGAATCCTAGTCCTTTCTCTTCTTGGGGAGATATTGGTGCTCCTTATATGGCTACATTGTCCCTTACAGGACTCATAATTGGCCTGCCAGTATGGCTATTCTCGACCTTTGTCATTCAAAACAC
Organism: Pinus taeda; assembly: GCA_000404065.3. Classification (NCBI taxonomy): domain Eukaryota; kingdom Viridiplantae; phylum Streptophyta; class Pinopsida; order Pinales; family Pinaceae; genus Pinus; species Pinus taeda. Next base: position 153,281 of record APFE030978536.1, read on the forward strand.
TGTAATTCCTCAGCAATCGAATCGGCAACCAGATGATACTCGAGTTGCTTCGTTACCTTCTACTTTGTTTGTTTCTCCCTCTCCTTCTTCCTCTTTGCTTGGTGAAACTAGTGATACTAAAAGCCAAGTAACTAAGAAGAAGAAAAAAGGGAAGTAGAAGAAGAAGAAGAAGCTAGCCACACCAGGGGGAAACCATGCGTCATCTAGTGAAAATCCGCACACCGTACCTTCCAAACAAAAATCTCCATGCATAATTTGCAAAGGATACCATTATCATCGAGATTGTCCTTGCATCTCGTGGATCTTGAGAGACTGGTCTCCCTGCTTGCACAATCTGGTGTCATCAACCTCTGTTGATCAAGTTGAAAGTACACCATCAACTAGTGAAAATGAAGTCAATGGACAAAAGGGAAGATCTATATTTCCTTGTAGGTTGTGTGAAGGCGATCATGCCCTCCACCATTGTCCTTTTCTGGATGAAGCTAAAAGAGTCTTAGATAACCATCCTGCTTCATCGTAGCGACTTCCACCTGGATATAAGAAACTCTTGCCGAGTCCATCGCTAGTTGAAAATCCAACTGATATACCTTTGTTGTTGGTCAAAACACCTATCATTGAAGATAAACCCTTTGAGTCCACACCGGATCAAAGTCAATAGGTTGAGATGGTAGTTGACCCAGTCTTGTCTTCAGAAGGTCTACCTTCAGATGATACAGTCTCTAAAGAGAATGAGAATGACATCGTTCAAATTCTTTTTGTTAACACAGAGTCTGATGAACATGGGGGCAATCTACCCGTTCCTTTACTACAAGAGGGAAGTTCCCCATTTCAAGAGATTCATCCGGCTATTTATTCGGTCCCTCCTCCAAGCAATCTAGTCATTTCCTTTGATTGGAATCTACTAGCAGGACCCCTCCTTCCATCTAATGTACCATTCCAAATCATAGTGCAAGCTTATAGAGTGATCATGGCTAGCACTGTCATAGATGAAGGGGCTTTTGTGAGTATCCTTTCCTCAATTGCTTGGAAAGTGATTGGTTTTCCATTGCTTCTGCCTGAGAATCGAAATTTGTTAGGCTTCAATAAAGGAACCAGTCAACCATTAGGGATCCTTCCAAATTTGCACATAACTTTGAGAAGGAAAACCATTCATTTGAACGTGATGGTAGTCCAAGGGAAACTAGATTACAATCTACTCCTTGGGCATGACTACATTTATAGCATGGGAGCTATTGTTTCCCCACTCTTCCAAGTGATGTGTTTCCCGTATGAAGGTAGAATGGTACAACTTGTTGACTAGATTTCATTTCCCAGTTCAAACATGGCCACAATTCAAATGCCATCTCTAAATGGTCTCTTTGCACAAGGAATGTCTCTTCAGCCTCCAATTCATCCACCTAATTATCACGAGTGATTCGGTGAATGTGACAAAACCCAAGGGGCATGCACCTTGGTCTGCCTGGGCAGGCAAACCTAGATGAAAAGATAGATTTCCTCCTAGGATATATGACCAGTCTGACACACCCATCCATGTAGGATATGGGATCAGTCTGGAACAAGATCTCCTCGTCGTAGGTTATATGATTGGTCTGAAACACCCATCCGTGTGGGGTATGGGATTAGTTTGAAATAGGATTTCCTCAAAGGTTATGTAAAGATAGATTTCCTCCTAGGATATATGACCAGTCTGACACACCCATCCATGTAGGATATGGGATCAGTCTGGAACAAGATCTCCTCATCGTAGGTTATATGATTGGTCTGAAACACCCATCCGTGTAGGGTATGGGATTAGTTTGAAATAGGATTTCCTCAAAGGTTATGTGATTGGAAGTGCCGACCCACGCCATTCACCTTTGTGTATTTTGATGGACAAAGCCAAGGAAGAGTTTTATCTACTCTTTGGATGAAACAATCTTGCTTAAATGCAAGGGCTTCCATATGGTAGCCTGGAAAATCTACTTTTTTTAATACTTGGGGGCATGCAAACCTTTTTTTATGCAAGTGAAAAGCGACCAGCGTAACTCTAACCCTGTAGTATTTTACTGACTTCAACTTCTTAGGTTAGGCAATTGGTATGATCCACAATTCACCTTTGTCGGCAGCCTTGGAAAAGTAAAGGAAATGTTTTGTAGGAAACTATCCTACCTAACCTCAGTAGTTCATTAACTCTTAGTATCGTAGTTGGTCATTTCTAGTCTGCATACCAAAGATACCTGAGCAAAGTTTCGCATGGGGTAAGCTCATTAAAAAATGAACCTACTAATAAGAGACATCTTTAAAAATGACTGGAATGAGAAATGTTTCCGCAAAGTTCAAGCTCGCTAAAAAATAAACCTAGCACTGAGCATAGTTTCTAAAGATTCAATCTCATTCAAAAATGAATCCACCCTCGGTAAATAACCTTTGTGATTGCATTTCTATCAGCCTTTTGAGCCTTGGTCATGTTCTTACCATCGCCTCCACTCTTTTAGCTGATCATATGCCTCCACTTGATTGTTTACCCTTTTGAGGAATAGCTGTGACTAGTGATTCTATTAGCGACCCTCTTTACTCTACCGTGCTTGAGTAGTTCCAAACTTACCTGGAACCGGTTGCTACCCGAAAACATCACTCGTTCCTAAAAAACGAGTCTCTTTTAAGCTCTTTTTATACTTGTAAAATATGAAAAGATTGCCAAGCTACTGGCCTTTCCAGATTGTTAAAGTAAAGGGAAGCGCCATCCCTCCTCTACATTTTAATATTTTTGGACCTGATGGATCATTCAACAAAAGATCAAGTGCTTGTCTTTTTCGGCTCACTAAAACTATCGAAAAGCCATCCCTTTCGTATTATTTTATACTTTTTTGGACTTAAGCGGTTATACCATGAAAAAGGACTGTTCGAGTTTCCTTTTCGTCCCTTTTCAAAATCTCTAAACATGAAAAGGACCGAGTTATCTTTGTCATTAAACTTGTTAAAACAATAGCGACAAACTTGTCCATCCGGACAAGAGCGAGTTTCATTGTCGCTAGGCTCACTAAAATATAGTGACAAGTTTTCCGGAAGGGCAAATTATAGAACAAGCATATGTTATCCTCCTCAAGCTTGACAAAAATAAAGCAATGACTGCGGAAAAAGGGAAGAAAAATTGAAGAGCTTCATTCATAGCAGGTCACTCTTGAACATGACACTTTCACTCCATCACCATGATTGAGTCAGGTTGGGTTATTCCGTTCACTGGTCACATCACCATTGGTCCTTCAGACCATCCATTTTTGGGGTTAATGCTACCAATCCATTTCACTGTTGCTGATATGTTCAAGAGAATTCACTCAGAGTATTCACCAACCCAGCTAACGCCTCGTCCACTGCAATACCTTCACTCTCCATTTTTCATGACCACCATTCCTGAACCTTGTATCATCAGATCATTTTCACCTCCACAAAATCATTTGCTTCGTTTCGTGTCGTAGATGTGGGATTCATTAAGGCCCTCCTACGATGGGTCACTTTCTTTTCACATCAACTCATTATCCAAGAAGTTGACTTAGGAACAACCCTTTCAGTACTTTGAAGCTTGCATGCCTCAATGGCAAGTTTCTCACTTCCGGTGACAGGTTTACATCAATGGCCTTCGATCGAAAGATTTTGTGTGGTGTTAGACATCGACTCACATATTCACACCACGTGAATTGTACTGTAGTACCTTGAGGGTCATTATCACTATCAATGATTACTCTCACGCATGTTAACAGCTTACATCATTGGCTAGTATTCAGGCGATGTCTTTCCATGTTCGGCTTCAGAACATCTTTTCACATGGATCGACTTGTACATCAGGTGAAGACTGAACAAGTTTGAAGACCCTAAATCTAGTTTCATCCATTCGGGCTGTGATATATTCAGGAAAATAACGACATAAAATGTACACCATAGCTACATAGATGATCATCCAAGCTACAGATGATGGCTCTACCAGAATCACCAATCTACAACAATAGACGATTGTCTGTCCTATGTACATGAAAATGAATTTATAAATCTGAGCATGGGAATGCCTACCTCAGCTAGATCATGAAAATATTATGAAGATAATGTATTGTATTGTATCTTATTATAGGTCACCTCCCAGTTTGAAAAACCTCGGATCCTCATGATAAAAAATTTCACCCGACATCAAAAGATTTATGACTTCATGCTTTAGGGGGCAACTGTTATAGACATATTTGGGCACTACAACCCCAATCACATATGTCGATAAATCAAGGGCTTTTAAACCCCTAAAAGTATTGTTTCATACCCTAAAGGATAAAGGTCAACTGATTACATCATTTCCCAGAAGTTCCCCCTGAAAAACTACTCAGAACTGGTCAAAACCGATTACACACGGGGGTGCAATGCATACTTAATAGGCCTTCTGTAGGGTGCGATGGGCAAGAGTAGACAAATGGCAGAGGCAATTGGCTAAGTGGAAACCCAGAGAATATTCTAGAAACTACTCATATGACACTTGCCTCTCTAAATTCACCCAGGGATGAGTAAGAGATCAGGAAATCTCCAAGTGGAACCAAGAACTATTAGTGAAATGACACTAATCAAAAACCCAGAAGCTGACTCACCCCCCTGCAAATATCCATATATGGATCCGTCATCCTAGAGATCCAGGTGCTGGAATTTTGTAATCTGTAAGGAGTGTTATTGGTTTCTCTGTGAAACATTGTATTGTTGGGTGATCTAGCTTTTCATGACGTGAAGAGGGCTTTCATGCTGGGAGGATGGTGTTGGATCAGACAATTGGGTTGTAATCCTCTCTTCTACTTTTATCAATAAAGTTATTTGAGTTTTCCTTCATATACTTGTGTATTTCTGAATCTTGTATTTGTGTATGCATTTGTATGGTTAATGTACTTTTGATTCTACATTGTTTATGGTATCATAGATCTCTATGATTTGATGGTTTCTTGTTGCTTTGCCTCTTCAGTTGTTCTTTGAAGTAGGACAAGTGAGAAAGGAGTGGAAAGCTCTATCAAAGGAGAGAGGAAACAAGCAAGGAGTCGAGCAAAAGACTAAGGTTGGTGCTCTCCACTTCTCTCTTATCTATCTCTCATAAAGGAAAACACAAGTTACTTTGAATTGTTTATTTCTAAGATAGCTACCCATATTAGTGGGACTAGAAGATCTGAATAGACACTAGTTTTCTTGGAAACACATAACACTAACATTCATTCAAACCCAAAACAAAACTATTTTCTACCCTTAGAGCCTCGCTCTATTTATACATTCCCATGGTCTGCGGACCATTGGTAGGTTGACTTACTTCCTATTATTCTATATTATTCTTTGGGTGGACCACCCTTTGACTTGACCTATTACATTTCACGCTCTGCATATTTTGGAGATTTACAATATTATTATCCTAACTTACAGGCTTTAAGCCCCAAAATGGTTACACGGGACCTCCGCTACCCAACACTTGGGGATGTGCATGGAGCCTAGTGGAGTTAGTGGGCTCCTTTCTCATAAACCCTCCTATCATATTGTCTATATTCTTCTAGAAAACCAAATATGAAGGTGGAGACAAAGAATTTTGAGAAAAATAGAGAAACAGAGGAGACTGTGTTTTTTTAAGATAAGCAGATTTTTTTTTTTTTTTTTTTTTTTAATGTATTTTCTTCTCTCCTAAAGAATTATTTCCTCCTCAAATTGAGACAACTTCTTTCATATATATTGACATTAAATAGGAGGTGTGCATGAACCCTACCTATTTAGATCGAGAATCGTGCTAAAAATCATATTTTCTCCCCCCAAAATAACTCACTGCCCCTCTTATAGAAGCCTATTGTCCCTCCTGTAGGTGCTCCTGTAGAAAACGCCGAGAGCAAGAATATGGGAGGGATCGATGGAGGATAGTGGTTACGAGGCTGTGGGGGTGCAAGAAGACTGTTGTAGCTGAGTTACGAGGAGATAATGAAGGAAAATGTGGTTAGAATGCTCGGTTAGGAGTACTTATTACCCTTTATGGATATTTTCAATCAGGAGTGCTGAGCTGGCAAGGTATACATTGGCCATATTTGGACCGTTGGTCCCCACATGCTTGATCATCATGGCCCTTCCTTGCAGTCATCTCTCATTATTGCATCTAAGTTCCCACTTCCTCCACTACTGTCCTTAGCATCCTGTGTTGGAGTTGATTGTGTGCACATGTGGGTGACATCACGGATGAGTGGAGTCAACTAGATGAAGGTGGCCAAGTTAACTAGCCACCTTTCCCTCATTCAACCTCAACCATCTTGTTGTGCTTTCATGACTTCTAATTACACAAATGAAAATAGATGAGTGACTTAGTTACTTACCTATGATCCGAGTGTATTGGCTGTGAGGTGCTGCGGCTGTCTCTGTTGCATGCTTGTATTTCCTTTTTGCATGTTGTCTTTGCTTGTTGATGTGTGGTTGTGTGCTTGTGCAAGTTCTTCTCTAGCTGGATCTAAGCTTCATGTGCCTCTTCAACCTTCATGTTTGCACTCTCTTGTTGTTGGTGCTAGATTTCTATGGGGTCAGCTACTACAGAAATCCCTACAGGAGCTCCTGTAGCTTCTTCTCCCCTCGAAACTTCAGCCTCTTCCTGTGCTTGGAGCTCAAGGATGATGCTAGAGGTGTAGATAAATATGGAGAGGTAGTAGGTACGCTTCAGGTGAGGTTGATGGTACTTTTTCCTCTCATTTTTTGTTTTTATTTTATTTTATCTTTATATTGGAAAACTGTTTTTCTGTGTTTTTCTTGGAAATGAGAAAAATGATGCTTGGGGTGTGATGTAGGTTGAGAAATGATGGAAACGAGGTTTGAAGATTGTAGGAGGGATTATATGTTCTTCATGAAGCTTCTTAGTCCCTCAAATTGCCTTATGTAGCCACTCTTAGCTCTCTGTAATTTCTACTGGAGCCTCTTGTAGAAAACATAGAGCCTCCTGTGGAAAACACAGTTTTTGAAAAGGAGGTACAATGGGGTGAAATAAATGCCAAAGATGATGGAGGAAGGTGTGGATAAGATGAGGTGGGTGTTGTTATGCATGTTAGGGTCCCCTTGGCATCTTCTTCTGCTCCTTGTCCTCTTGCAAACCTGCAATGCAAAAAAAATTCATTTTCTTTCTCCTCTTTCTCTTTTTTCTTCTCTTTTTTGTTTTTGAAAACAACTAGGGAGCCTCAGAGAGGTTTTCACCCAGTGATATTATTCTTTTTTCCTCCTTTTATTTGACATCATTGGGTCGCCTCAGAAGCGTTTTTCAACCCAATGATGGGATTGAAGCGCCTCATGGAGGTTTTCACTTGAGTCATTCTTATTATTATTGTTATTATTTTATTTTTTCAAGCAAGAGTAGGTCCTTTCTATTCAGCTATATAAAAAGTGTGACATAATATACATGACAACCCAAGGTTCTGTGGCCCACACAATGTTCGGGCCCCAGAACACCTTAGTTGTCGAACCAAAGTTTTACAAACCTGACCAAGGGCCCACAAAACATTGCAAACCTTCGTTAACCATGCAATCTGTCTCCGAAGATCTAATGGTCAAGAGGCCCTTTCGGGAAACCTTCTTGCTCATCCTTTATCCTTCTTCTCAGACCTGAAAAGACTCCTGAACTAATTCTAAAACCATATCGAGTTCACCTGGGGTGATAACCCATGGGCATTTTAACCACCTGAAATCCACATGATGTGTGTGATCCCAACATGAACATGAAACTAGCACGAAACTTAACTCCTACAGTGGACCTGAAGCCTTATAAAGGCATCGTTTAAACAAATTTCGGGTCCATATAGACTATTAACCACCTCACTATTTACCATGTGAAATACATATGATTGCTTTAATATCGCTGACCTACCCACATGTTAACTGAGTCCACATCAAAGCGAGGACTTTTCCTATAAGAGTTTTCCCACCCAAGATCCATAGGTTTATATAATTTCGTGTACGTTTTCCCACCTAAAAACCAAAGGCATACTATAGGTGTATCTTTCTCGCCTTTTACCAAGAACTGCCTCCTCTTGTAGACCAAAATTCCTCTGTTTCGGTCAATCTTCATCCTGATTATTTCCTTTGTTATGATAGAACTCCCTGTCTAAGTTCATTTGTTTGTAAAAACGAAAGCCCAGATACCAGCCTCCACGAAAGTCAGGATATCAGCCTCTCACGCCCTCCCCTCTGCACCTGCTTGTGAATCCATGTAAAGTGAAACTCCATCCTTCCAGCCAGTTGCTCGAGCTGCTGAATCTGCCACTCAACCCAAAAAGGAACAAAATGAGGAAAAATTAGCAACTCATAATGAAACCAAATTATATTGACATAGCCTCCCTACCTTTATTACGATACACTATCATATCTTCATCCTCTTGGCCATAGCACTATTCCTTAAGTCCATTCTGAAGCATCCCTTGCCAATCCATTGCGACCCTGCTAATGGTACAGTTCGCTCCTTGATTAGCCAATAAATCCACCAATTTGTTGGCCTTCCTTTGCACATGGTTAAAACTGACCGTGCGTAGGCCCATGAGGTGGAGCTGGATCCATTGAAAGACCTGGATCAACCTCCAATGTTTTGAAACCTTCTCTAGCCCCATGCCCCAACTAATTCTTTTGATCGAGTTAATAATTAACTCAGAGTCAGCTTCGATAACCACATTTTTATGATTATCCTGCCCAAGAGTTCTAAGAAGTACTCCATAGCCATTAATTCTACCATGTTGTTCGTGGCTCTACCTAAATGGCAATGGAAGATGGACAGGATATTTCCGAATTCATCCCTTAACACCCCTCCAAGCCAGTTGTGCCCGGGTTTCCTTTTGAGGCCCCATCAATGTTGTATTTTAGAAAAACCTTAGGGGGAGGATGACAGTAGTTCTTCTTATTGTCCATTATCCTAACCTTTCTATCTAGGCCCTGCGGAATAAGCCCCTACATGTCCAACTGTCTTAGAATCCTTATATCAACATCTGAAGGTAGATTCTTAGGGGGATTTCGTGCAGTAGTACTAACCGTCTTCTTAAGTTGTTTCAAGGTCTGCTCAAAAAGATATTGGAAGGGTTTCTTTTCATTTTTGAAGATTCTATTGTTTCTTTCTTTCCAGACATTCCAAATAATGAAGCTGGGTGTAAGAGCCCAAGCTAAGCCTAGAATTTCATAATCAGAAAAATTTCACCTCCAATTGTTTAGGGTATTGATGATACTCCCTCTATCCCTATCAATTTTTTGGAAGATGGTGGCAAAAAAATCCCACAAACTAGAGGTGAATATGCAATTCTTGAGGAGGTGTTCCATACTTTCCTCTTGGGCCTCACATAGCTAGCATCTAGAAGGCCCTAAAACACCTCTTTTCATAATGTTATCCCAAGTCAGAATTTTCTTATGATAAACCAGCCACATGAAGAGTTTAATCTTCATCCAGCCTTGATGCTTCCATAGATTTTGCCAAATTCTATCCGAGCAAGAGAATCCAGCTCAAGGAGGATATGTTTTTCCTCCTTAAGGTTAAAGGTGCCCTCATTGTTGTTGCCCCATCTTAACTGGTCATGCCCTCCTATTAATAAAATATTCGTTTGATCTAATATTTTCATTAGAGCCTCTTCTTTAGCTTTCAAAGGGTTATCTTCCCTGTAAACAATGTTCCTCCAGTTTCTCCATTTGCCTGTATTATTCGTTTGGTCCCAGAAATATTTGACCTTAGATAACCCTATGTTGTCTGTCTCTATCTTGAGGTCCACAAAATCCTCCTTTAACAGTGTCAGTTCTTGTTGCCATTTATCTTCCCAAAATAGTGCCAGATCTCCTTCTCTGATTTCCCATAAGCTCTTCTTTTGTACTAAGCCTCTATTCTCCCACACCTTATTCTAGATGTATGGGCCCTTTATATTTCCAGACATCCTTATATGATCGTTAATCTACCAAGTGCTGGCATATTTTTCTTTCCAGATACTAGCCCACTGAGCCTTTGGTTCATTAATGTAATGCCACCATAATTTAGCCCCTAAAGCCCTACTTAGAACCTCTAGATCATCCAAACCAAGGCCTCCATGATTTTTAGGTTTGCAAATATTTTCCCAAGCTACCAAGGCCCATTTCTTTATTTTCTCCCCCTTACCCCAGAGGAATCTCTTTGAATGATTCTGAATTGTTGTAAGTCTCCTTTTGGTGTTGGGAGTGTTGATAGCATGAAAACAGGGATAGATTAAAGAACAACCTTTGTAAGCACCAACCTACCAGCCAAGTTTAAAGATCTGATGGTCCAATTCCTGATTTTATCCTGCATCTTATTAATCACCGGCTCCCAAATGCTCTTATGCAGAGGTTTAGCAGTTAAAGGAACTCCAAAATATTTTGAAGGTAGGGAATCCCTTTGAAAACCCAGAATTCTAGAGATATTCCTTTGAATAGCAATATTGGTATTAAAGAAAAAAAATCTTAGATTTGAAAAGATTAACCTCCATACCTGTAGCCATGGAAAAGTCACTTAGAAGTTGTTTGTATGCAAGAGTTTCTTTGACCTTAGGCACTCCCTGAAGCATGGTATCATCCACAAATTGTTGATGAGTCAAGGACTATCCGCTCTCAGAAAGTTGGAGACCCTTGATTTTGCCTTCTACTTTTTCCTGCTTGATAGAATGACCAAGTCTTTCCATCATGAGTATAAAGAGGAAGGGAGAGAGTGGATCACCCTACCTGAGGCCTCTTGAAGGAATAAAAATATTAGAGGGAGAACCATTAAATTGAAAAGCTGGAGGAAGTTACCAGGGCCATGACCCATCTAACCCAGTTATGATCAACCCCAAAAGCAATAAGAACTCTCCTAATGTAGGTCCAGTTCAACTTATCGTAGGCTTTGGCAAGGTCCAATTACATGATCATTCTATCCTTCCTATTGCTATTCGGTGAGTGCACCACCTCCTGCACTTGAATGATGTTATTGAGAATTTTCCTGCCTTCTACATAACCAGATTGTTCCCCAGACACAAGAGTGGGAAGAAGAGGTTTGAGTCTATTGGCCACAACCTTGGATATTATCTTCTAAACCACATTGCACAATGTTATGGGTCTAAACTTATCTAGAGTTAGGGAATTGTCCTGTTTAGGGATTAGAGAGATGAAGGAAGTATTGAGTACCTTCAGAATAGTTCTATTCCTCCTGGAATCTTCTACTACATTCAAAATGTCCTGTTTAACAATATTCCTACAAGCTTTAAAGAAATTGACACTGAAACCATCAGGGCCTACGCTTTACCATTTTGCATTTCCTTTAGAACCTCACTGATTTCCTCTTCAGTCACTGGCCTGTTGAGGTTGAAATTGTCCTCTCTGGACACTAGTCTTGGTATATGTCTGGTTAAGTTCTTGATGAAATGCTCTCTGACGGCAACGGTTTCCTTTGCAATCCCACGGAAGTGCTTAACTAATACAGCTTCTATTTCTTTGTGGGAGGTAAGAATATGCCCTCCCTCATCCTTGATTGAAGAGATTCTGTTATGAGCTCTGTTTGCCAAGGTGGATCTTGTAGGTTTTAACCCCGTACAGAAATTACCTGCATACGAATTCTAAATCACAGGAAAAATAAAAATGTGAGAGCATAACACATAAAACACATATACACAGAGATTTCCCACTGGATCTCAAAACCGAGACTACCAGCTTGATTTTTCATTATGTTCCTTTCAATGTTACAATACATATTTATACATGCCGAAGCATCCAATACCATGGACCGAAAAACCATCACGTCTAATACCATGGACCAAAAAAACCATCGATCCAACACCATGGACCGAAAACCAT
>APFE030978539.1:0-47833 GCA_000404065.3 Pinus taeda
GCTTGCTAAAAGCATATCGTCAACATACAATACTAAGATAATGAATATGCCATTTTTCAATTGTTTAAAATAAACACAATGATCATATTCACTTCTAACATATTTCTGACTGAACATGAAAGAATCAAACTTCTTATACCACTGCCGAGGCGACTGCTTCAGGCCATAATAAGACTTCTTGAGCCCGCAGACAAATTTCTCATTGCAATGTTGAACAAACCCTTCCGGTTGTTCCATATATATTTCCTCATCTAAGTCTCCATGTAGAATTGCAGTCTTAACATCTAATTGTTGCAACTCTAAATCAAGCAAAGCCACTAATGCTAACACAATTCTAATTGAAACAATTTTAACCACTGGTGAAAAAATCTCATGAAAGTCAATATCGGCTTTCTGAGAAAACCCTTTTGCAACAAGCCACACTTTGTACCTATCTTCCATGTCATTCACACCCCGTTTCAGGTTGAAAACCCATTTACACCCCACAGTTTTCCTGTCTTTCGGAAGTTCAACCAGATCCCATGTGCCGTTCTTACTCAAGGCCATCATTTCATCCTTCATGGTTGCTTTCCACTTGTCACTATTCGAACCTTCTATTGCTTCCTGATAGCACAGAGGTTCATTCTCATTAGCAGTAAATGCAACTGAAGTAACATAATCATCATACCTTCTCGGTGGCCGTTTGATTCTTGTCGACCTCCTTAAGGATGTTTCTGGCACTTCCTCAATTGGCTAACTACCATCTGTAGGAACTTCTTGCCGATCAGTATCTGAGACGTGTTCATGATCTAAACCTGAACCCTGTTCATGTTCTGATTTTGAAACCTGTTCATGACTAGTATCTGAACTATGGTCATCATGACTATCGTTAAAAATGCTATCAAACTGAATGTGCTGAAAGTCAGATACATCATCTTGTTTCAATCTACTATCTACATCTAACTGTACAAGAGAGGATTCATTAAACTTTACATCTCTGTTGCTGATGATTTTGCAGGTAGTAGGATCCCACAATCTATATCCCTTTGTTCCAACATCATACCCAACAAATATATACCTTTTAGACTTTGGATCTAATTTAGTTCGCTGATGTTTAGGTACTAGAGCATATGCATCACAACCAAACACTCTGAGTTTAGAATAGTCACAAGGGTGTCCTTTCCATACCTCTTGCGGAATCTTGCAGTCTATTGCCGTTGATGGAGATCGGTTTATCACATAACAAGTTGTTGCCACCGCTTCCGTCCACAACTCCTTTTGCAACCCGGCGTTACTCAGGATACTCCTTGCTCTCTCTAGAAGAGTCTTGTTCATGCGTTCAGCAAGTCCATTTTGCTGAGGAGTATAAACCGTGGTCTTATGTCTCTCAATCCCTGCATCCTTGCAATAGCTGTCAAATTCCTTGGAAGTAAACTCACCACCATTGTCAGTTCTTAAACACTTTATTGTTATATCAGTGTTGTTTTCTACCAATGCTCTAAACTGCTTGAAAATTGAAAAAACATCAGACTTTCTTTTCAACATGTAGACCTAGACCTTCCTAGAAAAGTCATCAATGAATGATACAAAATAAGACAAACCACCATATGAAGTTGTAGGGGATGGTCCCCAAACATCTGAATGGATATAATCAAGTATGCCTTTACTAGTATGTTTGCCTGTTTTAAACTTTTGTTTACTTTTTTTTCCAAACAGACAATGCTTACAAAAATCTAACTTTCCAGACTTTAGATTTGGAAGTAACTTTCGATTAGCCAAAATTTTCAACCCTCTTTCACTCATATGCCCCAATATTTGATGCCATAAGTGAATGGAACTACTGTCATGTTCAGACACCGTAGACACAAAATCTGACCCTGTACTTCCTTCTAACTGAAATAGATTTCCTACCTTCTTAGCTTTCATAACTAGTAAAATACCTTTGTAAATTTTCATTACTCCACCTTGAATTACAGTTTTATATCCATTTGAATCAAGTGCTCCTAATGAAATCAAATTTTTCCTTAAATCTGGTACATGCCTCACATCAGTTAATATTTTAGTTGTCCCATCAAACATTTGCAGTTGTATGCTCCCAATCCCCACAATATTACATGTTACATCATTACCCATGTACAAAACTCCATCATTAATTGATTTATATGCCTTAAACCATTCTTTATGGATACACATGTGGTTTGATGCACCGTAATCTAACAACCAATGTTGACCATGATTTGACACATTAACTGATAATACTTCATCACTCATACCTGAACCAGATGTCGAACCTGTATCTGTCGCATTTGCCTCCTTCTTCTCTATCGAAGAATCTGCTTTTGATGTTTGTTGTTGTTGCTTCCAGTAGTCCTTCTTTAAATGCCCTGATTTGCCACAAAAGTAGCACTTTAGCTTACTCTTCTTCCCTTTTGACTTTGAACGTGAGTTGCTCGGCTTCCTGGGGTGTCTTTCTTTCGAACAACCTCTAACCATCATAGCTTCTGATGTAGAGGCTTCAGAATGCGACCTTCTCCTTGTTTCTTCTGATAATAAGGATGCAACTACATCATCAAACTCAATAGTTTCTGATGAACTAAGACTTATAGAAGTAACAAAATGATCCCATGACTCGGGCAACGAGCACAATAAAGTAATAGCTTTATCCTCGGATGGAATTTTTACTTCTATACTTTGTAATTGCACAAGAAGAGTATTAAAAGAATTTAAATGATCAGCAATCGATGTACCTTCCTTCATTCACAAACTGTACAACTGTCGCTTCAGGAGAATCCTATTGGTTAAGGATTTGGTCATGTACAGTTTCTCCAGTTTCGTCCACAAACCAGCAGCTGTTGTCTCCGACACAATATTAAATAGGACATCATTAGCTAGACACAGTCGAATAGCACTTATCGCTCTTTCATCCATCTCGGCCCACTCATTATCTGTGATGTTGTAAGCATGTTTGGATTTGCCCAACAATGCCTTTGCCACGCCATGTTGGACAAGCAAATCATGCATCTTCACCTTCCAGATCTTGAAATTATTTTTGCCATTAAACTTCTCAATTTCAAACCGGGCACTTTGCGTTTTCGACATCTTGTATCTGCAAAAAACACAATAATCTCCAAAACCAACATTTAAATACCAGCAATTTAAAAAAAAAAAAAATTGCCTATGCCTTATAGCCTTGCTTTAAAAAAAAAAAATTGTTTTTGTTTTGTTGCTGTGCAACTTACAGTACATTGGGCAACAAAAAAAAAGTTCAATGAAATATAGATCCACTCCCACCTACTTCCATTTATTATATCCAGTCCAACAAATATATTATATCCACTCCCACTCCACTTTGCAACTTTCCGCCGTCGCAGCGTTTTTTATCGCTCAAATGCACCGCCAATAATGGGTCAGTGGGTGACGTGAATGTATCACCTCCAGGCAGCAGTCAATCAATACACAGCAGCAACGCAGGTTCAAAACACGCACCTCCACGCAGTTGAACAGCAACCACGTACCTCCACGCAGACTTCAGCCAATGCTCCATGCAGCATTAACACACCAGACAGCAATGAATTTCACTCGGCCACCGCAGCAATCAATTAAATACCACCTCAACTCAGCGCAGATTCAATTAGCGCAGCACTCGGGAACTCCACGCAGGTAAACGCACCAGCATGTAAACGCACCAACGCTCAAGGTTTACCTCCACGCATGTAAACACACCAGCATGTAAACGCACCAGCGCTCAAGGTTTACCTCCACGCATGTAAACGCACCAGCATGTAAACGCACCAGCGCTCAAGGTTTACCTCCACGCATGTAAATGCACCAGCGTTGATCAGAATCGGTTCTCGGCCTCCAACAATCAGTTTCCGCCTCTAGCAGTCATATACGCACGCAGGCTCAGCGTTTTTGGCCTCCAGCAACAGGCTTAGTATTCTCAGCACCCTCATCACCCTCACACAACGCCTCCAACTTGATCTGATACCACTTGTTGGAGATCAGATGCACAGTTAATTAAAACAAATACTCAGCACATAAATCAATCACATGAGGCAGAGGTTTAACGTGGTTCACCCAACCAATCTGGGCCACGTCCACCAAACATAGGCATCGGAAATTCTTTATTAATCAAACAAGAGATTACATAAATCAAATCCTCACAAACTCTCACACTCATCCCAAACAATCCGTATGGATACCTGTTATATAACAAACAGAATCTAACTGCCTCATATGTCCTCTCAACTCAAATTTAGGATGCATTAACTCCCTCCCAACAAACTGGAGCTAATCTAGGAACTGATTCCTATTGTTGTCATCTACTGAGATTTTTCCTATCTTATGCAAAACAGAAAATCTCAAAAGAATTTGATAATTTGTTAGGGTTTGGTCTTGTGGGGTGGCAAGTCGATGAGGACCTGTTAATCTTTTGATCAGGGTTACAAGACTCGATGCTTTATCTTTCAGCTTGTTTCGCTAGTAGAGGGTCTCTTAGTGGTTGTCCAATTTGTTCTCTTGGCATTGTACTCCTACCTCCTTTCCAAAGAATGATGAGTAGAAGGGGAGGCTTTGGTACTATTGGGTATAAGTGTATACGTCTTTTTTCTAATGACTTGGTTGGGACTTTTTTATGTAGTTCTATTAGAAGTACGAGAGGAAATCTTCCTGTAGGAATAAAAGGAGTTTGGTGAATGTTTGTATCATTCTGATTCAGATATTGCTGGTGAAGACATGGCTAGGGTCCCTAATCTTGGTAGATTCAGGAAGCGCAGGCTTCATTTCAAGAATTCCTTAGCTCTTCACCAAAAAATGGATACCTTGTTGCGATTAATTTTTAAGGATAAGCAAGTCAAGGATTACAATGTTTTCCCTTCTCTTGAGGATATAAAATGTATGCTCAAGAATCAATGTTTTTGTTTGGACAATGTGGATTCGAAATTGGCCAGGGTTGAAAATTTTATGGCGTCATATTATGCTTTAGGTGATCTCATTAATCTGCCTAGTGATCCTACTAACCCCCGATGGACAATTCTCAAGACTTGACAATCATCTCCTTTAATCAGAAATAATTTTAGTTGGTCTTCTACTTTTTGTTTCACTTTCAATTATTCATCTCCAAGTATGGTTTCACTTTGGTGGTTTCTACTTTGTTTGTTCTATTAGCTCAGTATGATGGTTAATGGTGGGTGCTTGGTGGGTGTACTGTTATGGAGCATTTTGAATTACCTTTCTATATATGCAAGGTGTCTTTAGTGTGGCTATATTGTGTTTAGTTATGGATGTCAAATGCGGGATGGTCACTCTAGATTGTTTGCATAATTGAAATGCTTAGCATTTCCATTCTTGTGTATGCCCATGACTTTTTACTTTCACTATTATGCTCGTGTTATTCATGAATTTGCTTTTTCAATGTGGGAATTGGGTTGGATAGCATGGGTAACCGTTGTGGTATTTTCCTTTTTGGATATCTGCATATGTTGGTGTTCATACGATTCTAGAGATTATGACAGCCATGGACTATATTAGTGATTACGATGCAAATATATTTTGATGTGTGCTTCACCAGTAGTATTGCAAGTAATTGTTGTTATCTGTGCATTGTTGATTTGCTCTCAAGTGTATGGGTAGCAGGGAAATATGGCGTTTATGTCACTTTGATAATGGGTGGTAAGTTGTACGCTTCCATGTTGTTTATGCAATCTTTGTAGTTCATGTTTCTTGTTACCTTAGGGAGTTGCTTGTATGCTCATTCTCCCTATTTGTTGATGGGTTATTACTAGTCTTTGGGAATCTCAGACTGATCTATATGTAATTTTGTTTTGTTAGTGAAATGAAATTTTGGTGTTGCAGTTTACGAAAAAAATCCTATTGCATTTAGTTAAAATTAAATAGTTGTTTAAAACATATAAAAATTTAAATTTCAAAGAAAGTATTCATGTTAATGGTGTTTTGCTTAATATTTTTTGCTAGAGTTGGTTTTAAATTTGTATTTTTATTTGTTATATGTTCATGTGTATGTTGTATTTTTTCATGTTCTTTGTTTATAATTTCACTTCATCCAATGAAGATTAAAAAATAAAAAAATTAGAGATTGAAAGTTCCATTTTGAAATTTGTTTTTAGTATTTCTATTTCATAATTTTGACATGTCATAATAATTGATAAATCAAACATTTTTTCTTTATAACTATCTAGATGAAATAATGATATGCTATTGAAATGAGAATATGTTATTTATAGGTCTTTAATTTACTTATCATTCTTCTTTTCATACATTAAATTTAGTATTCTCAAAGTGTCCAAGAAGTTTCTTGACTAATAACATCAACAACATATAGAACTAGACGCTTCTCACTAAGTCCCAACCCTCTAAACACAAGAAGCAAAACCCCCACGAATCTATTTGTAAAAAAAGAAGAAAATAATTGTAAAAGATGAATATGAAAATAGTAGAGTTAAACATCCAAGTAAACAAGGAAAAAACTAAAATTACATTGTATTAAAATCCGACAATCAAACTAGAATTGTATCATATTACCCTTAATTAATCATCCTCCACCTCACATGAAGGAGTCATAGGATAGTACAAAGGGGCAATCTAAGGCAAATGCCCATATTTTCACCCTTATATATTCATCCAACTTGTCCATCAATTCAATAGAAGTGAGACTTATAATGTTTAACAAGCTTGTAGTCATGGGAGATATAGAATAAAATAGGCCACATCATCTACACATAACACTCATTCATTTAGTGATACCTCTTTATTGTCCACTAAACATGCTATGTAATTTACAGACTGACTCTTAGTACATAAAAAAATTATATAGTTCCAAAATTTCTCACCACGCGTTGTGCTCTTTAATCAACCTAAGGAGGCTTCTCCCTCTCTCTCTTGGTTTTTTTTTGAAAAATGAAATAGGAATTTCTAGAGAATCTATAACTTTGGAAGATCAGTTGTCACTATTACACAAGATACAACTGTTTTATAAATTCCACAAATGAGCTAGTTACAACATGTATCCAAGACTTGAACCCACATAGCTAGGGAAACAAAGTGTTCACCAAACCACCCGAGCTAAAATCCTTTGACGAACCTGAAGTGTCTTAACATTGGAAATACAACTTGATTGCAACATTTGTTGGGTTATGGCATATGAATACCCAAAAATGATTAGGATTTTGATTCCCTTGGGTTGTGTAATGGTCAATTCCCCAAACAAAGCTAATGTAGTTACTTGAGTGTTGGTGGATTACAATGAATCACAAGTAAAACTAGTTTTAGATTTCCTTTGGAGTCAAATATCACCCCCTCTTCCCCCACACTTGACATCACTAGGTTACTTTAAAGGCATAGTATATATTTTTCTTATATTTTCATTGATTAAATCCAATTCTATCTTTACTAATTGACTACTTTCGGTTATTTAAAAAATAATAATTCACCAAATTGGTTAAAAAATCACTTGCTTTTTTATATAAATATGATTAAATTGATAATATTTCTCAAAACATTACAAGTTTTAAGGTAAATTATAAGTTTTTTATTGAATATGTACTTAGTATGTACATGTATAATCTTTTCACAAAAATGATCACTTGGAATACTATACATAAGTCTAATATTTGAATCCTCTAAAATACCCTCATGAAAGCCCATAATAAAGTTGACCGGAAACAAGTTTATAATGATAAAGATCTCCAAACATGAAATTATTTAACAATAATCACTCTTATGCTTTAAGAAAAATTTAATTGGCATCTCTAACCCAGTTGAAAGAATCAACTATGTGAGTAGGCCCCTCACTTGAGATACAACAATATTTGAAGATAGCCCCTCTTAATTAAACATGATCTATTACTTACCAACCATAGTTTCCAAAAATATATTTGGGCATTATCTTTCAAACTCTCTTAAGTAGAGATTTATTTTGAAATGATCCAAGATACATCTTATGCCATCTCCATGGGTTGACCCAACTCGATGAAGGAAAAATTCCCATACCAAATAGAGAAGCTACATTCCATGAAGGAACGTATCGATTATTCTCTAGGTGCATAAAAAAACGGACTCCTTAAATGTCCCATGATCACTATTTTCCTTTAGTTTTCACGTATGAGTAGTTTCCCATAAGCCATGATCCAACAAAAGATTTATATTTTCAACAATCCATATCCATCCAATATTTGCTTTTGCGAAAATGACTCTCATGGAAAAATGAGTTCACCCAAATTCATATTGTACCCTTTTTTGAATTATATACACAACTCCAAGAAAACCCGTCCTCTCCAATCAAGATATACAATCTTAATAGGGTTTTCTTGTTAGCTTCAACATCCAAGAACAAAAGACTACAATAAATATATGAAGGGACATGGGAATTTATATTGACGAAACTCTTAAAAGGGAAATTCTATCTAATTAAACCATTTCCAAATGTATTTCACTTGTAGAATTGGTCTTTTTATATAATGATAGGTTAATTGATTTTTGAAAAATGATCCTCAAACATATTTTTGGATTTAAACACTTACATGACAATTTGCATCAACTTGTGAAAGGACATAACCTAGACTTACTTCAACCATTTTTTAAAAACTTCATTGCACTCTCTCTTTCATTGGCATGTTCTCTAATATTTTATGCTTCATTTTCATTACACCATAAATGTACCAGTTGTTGGTTTCAATAGTCAACAAAAAGCACATACAAACATATATCAAGGGACATAGGGATTTATATTAAAGAAATCTTTAAAGGGAAAATTCTATTAAACCATTTATGTGTATTTCTATTATATAATTGGTCACTTTATGTAATGAAAGATGACTATAATAGTTATGTCATAATTACATGTTTGGTTCAAACCAAATACATAACAATCTCCACAATAATCTCTCCATGAATCTCACATGTGCTCTTCATCTCTGTCATCTCACCATTCTCCTCAGTTCTCATTATTACTTAGAATTCTATGCTTTGTCTATGTTATTACAAATCCATCACATTATTCATGATCCAAATGTAGGAGATAACTATTTATTTTCTTGTGAATCACATAACAAAGAGTCAATTGACCCAAAATCTATTGTAATGTCCCCTTCCTCACCATTGGATTTGGTGGACCTCTAGCTTATTAGTCAGTTCTCGTAGATTTTTGGGTTAGGGTTAGGGAACTTTGGAGGAAATTAATCCAGTAGTTTGATAATGTTTTATGGTTGTTGAGATCTCATTGGGATTATGAGTAGGGTGCCTTTTTTCATGATAGTTTTTAATACTCACTATTTTTAGTAAGTTAGTTTCGAGCACTAATTGGGTCATCTGCAAGGTTACTATTTTTAGTATTATCAGTCAGTTTATTTTTTATGACTATCTTAGCGTCTTATATGGTCTAGTGGTTTTAAATGAGCAAACAATAAGTTATTAATTAATAAAGTGAAATCAAATATTTAACTTTATCATTATTTTAATATTTTTAATGAAGGGACTATAAAGACTAGTTATAAAGTGAAGGTGTTTTATCTAAAAAAACTAAAGGTATGAGGCCTCTAATTGGGAGAATAAAAGTGATTTTATTTAGTCCGACATGACTTGATGAAGAGGCTCAAACTTGTTGGGAGACTCATAGAATAAAATTTGTGGAGTTCATTTCATATGTTGGTTTTGATATTTGTTATTGCTATTTTCTGAAGGATATTACTTCTTCTTGGCTTGTGAGGATGAAACCCCTTGTATGCAAAATTTTCCACATTATTGAGATATATAATGTGGAAAACATCTTGGTGATTTCACACAAATATCACATCTAGGCTTAATTGTTGGTTTGATATCTATAGTCTACAAAATATTTAAGGATATTTGTGGCAACAAAAAGGATTCTAGAGGTTGCTACAGTACCATGCTATAATAGCACTACTTAGTAACACTACTACAGTGTCATAAAGTGATTTTATTTAGTTCCACATGACTTGACGAAGAGGTTCAAACTTGTTGGGAGAGTTATAAAAGAAAATTTGTGGAGTTCATTTCAATGATATAGTAACACTACTACAGTGTCATAAAGAGATTTTATTTAGTCCCACATTACTTGAGGAAGAGGGTAGTTATAGTAACACTATTATAGTGTCATAAAGTGATTTTATTTAGTCCCACATGACTTGACAAAGAGGGTCAAACATGTTGGGAGAGTTATAAAAGAAAATTTTTGGAGTTCATTTCAATGCTATAGTAACACTACTACAGTGTCATAAAGTGATTTTTATTTAGTCCCACATGACTTGATGAAGAGGGTAAAACTTGTTGGGAGAGTTATAAAAGAAAATTTGTGGAGTTCATTTCATATGTTGGTTTTGATATTTGATATTGCAATTTTCTATAGGATATTACTTCTTCTTGGTTCATGAGGATGAAACCCCTTGCATGAAACATTCTCTACATTATTGAGATATATAATCTAGAAGATGTCTTTGTGATTTCACACAAAGATCACATCTGGGCTTAATTGTTGGTTCAATATCTATAGCCTACTAAAAGATTAAATGATATTTGTGGAAACATAAAGGATTTTGGAGGTCGCTACAGTGCCATTGTTATAGTATTGCTACTACAATAAAATTGTTATAGTGATTTTTCATATTTCAATTCAAAATTAAACTTATGCATTTATATTCTATTTATTTATTTCTATGTGGTTCACAGACCCCAGAGATCGATGAATGCTACGTCAACAAAATATTTGTACTAGGAAGATCCACTCAAAGGGATCACTTCCTGTTAGCTCAACAAAAAACCATGACACGAAGGGTGTCAAGAGAATTGAACCTATGACCTCTCAATAGTAAAGGTGCTTTTAATGACAAGGAGCATTTCTATATTTAGTGCATATGACTAAATTGTGTTTTTAAATCACTTTGTTTTTCTTGTATTGTTAATTTTGATCATACATTATAATCCCAACTTTAAAAATAAATCCGAGTAATATCTATTTGTGGGTTTTCCTAAATATTGTTATTTTTCCTGTGTTATTTCATTGTTGTGAGTGTTATCATTGTCAAACAAATCTTATCCATATCTCTCTCTTTTATAAGCATATTAAAAATAAAAAGGTGTGTGTTATAGTGGTATCAAAGTAGTGTATCATTCCATCCTAAAGGGTTCAATATGATAGTACAATGATATGTCGTGATTTAACTAGCAACCTTATACACACCATTACAATACTCGTAGAGTAGGCTTGCTACAAATTTGGCTAGAGAAAAACACAGGGCAATTGAGGGAAAAAAATACAAGTGGTATGGGTGATAGAGACCCTAGAAATCAAAAACTTGAAGAATTTTTTCTGAATTTGTTAGATGCCTTGGTTAGAGGGTAACAAGTTGTAGAGAAAATATCCCAAGCACAAAATCAACAGTTGGACCTTTTAACACAATTCATGGCTAGACAATTGAGAGTTAATATTGGTGGTAACAATGAAAATAATGGAGAAAATAGTGGAGGCAACAATGGTCAGGGACAAAATTCCATTCATGGGGAAAGTAAAAATGAACCAACTAGAACCATTAGTTTGAGAGCTTTTATGCCTACCTCCCACCTAGAACACCAACACTAATTGAAAATGAGCCACAAGTCACTATTATGTAGAATTAGTTTATGCAAGATTGGAGAAATAGTGACCCAAAGTTTGAGGTTTCTATATCACCTAAAGATTATATTGGTGTGAGGATGAAACATATAGCACACATAAGTGACCTACAATATAATTATTATTTGAAGAAGGAAGTGGTAAAATTTACTCTCCCATTATTATGATGGTTCAAGGAAGACTTTAGCACAAACTTGGGTTTAGAAGGTTGATGACTATTTCCAACTCGACACAATGCTAAAAGAAAAGGCCAACAAATATGTAGTTATACACCTTAATAGAAAAGCACAAGAGTGATGGAATCATGGGATGATCACCATGGGACATGACATGATCACTTCATATGTAGATTTTTTCGAGATTTTGATCGAAATTTTTGGTAAGAAGGATATGCAGTTGCATTTTAAAGAGTTGGCATAACTTAAGCAGTGGGGTTCACTTTAGAGTATTTTTTAAGGATTTACTATTTTTACTATATATAGTATTGTGGGCATCAGTTTTGGTTTGAAAATTCATTACACATAAAATGTAGGAGAATATTCAATCATATATATATAATATATATATATATATATATATATATAATTTACTATTAAAAATCATAATTTTTTGGTGAATTTCATCCATTTAATAATATATATGTAAAAAATAAGTAATTTTTATTGAAATTGGTGAATATTCTTTTCAAAAAATACCCAAAAAATAGGTCGTTTGCGAAAATTTTCCCCTAAATTTTTTCCTAGTTCACTTGAAACTTATATTTCATATTTTCAGAGGCTTGCAATGTTATTCATTAATATTTCATAAATAAGACTCATAGTTCTATTCATGGATGATTTGACAAAACCATTGAGAGGTTGGATTAAGGTCCTCAATCCACCCATCTTGTGGAAGGCCATCAAAAAAGCAAGGGACGTGGAGGCTTCTATTTATAGAAGCGAGTTTCGATCCAAAACGTTCTCGTAGAAGAGGGATAAATAAGAAAAAAAATCAAAGAGAATCACAATAGACATGAAAAGATTCTAACATGTTAGATAGTGAGCAACTAAATGACCTCATAAGGAAGAAGTTGTGTTTCCATTATAGAGAGCCATGGCACCCCTCACATAAATGTAGCTTGAAACCAAAATATGTGAAATTAGAGTACCTTTTTTTAATATTATGAATAGTAAAAATAATATAAACAATATAATTTAGAGAATAGTCAAGAGTAGAACACTTGAGTGGAAGATTCCTAGTGCACAAAACAAAATCACATTCAAGGTAAGAGGTGTAATATAGGGGCAATGATTTCTTACTTTGATTGATACATGGGAAAATCATAATTTCATTAGTTAAAGGCTTATGACTAAGAGGTGTTTTCAAACATAAGAACGTAGTGGATTTAGGGTGATGTTAGCTAATGAATGTAAGATTACTTGTACTTTTAAGATTTCAAATATAAGTATATAGTTT
This sequence comes from Pinus taeda, assembly GCA_000404065.3. NCBI lineage: Eukaryota > Viridiplantae > Streptophyta > Pinopsida > Pinales > Pinaceae > Pinus > Pinus taeda. Next base: position 13,079 of record APFE030978539.1, read on the forward strand.
GGTGATTATCAACTACAATATTGATTTTATGTGGTAGAAATCAAGCACAATTATGTTATTCTTGGTATGGCATGGATGACGTCATTTGTAGGGTTCTCCTTCAATCTATACAAGTTGGAAATGAAGTTTTGAACATCAAGATAGGAAGGTAGTACTCTGAGGACTTTTAGATCGAGGGTCCGGAGTAGTATCATTTAAGAGGATGAAGTGACTAATAAAAAATGAATAGATGCAGTGGGTAGTAGATTCCCTCATCATATTAATGGTTCTTACAATATTATACTAGCAAAAGAATAGTTATCATCTTGATATTCAGGGGTTTCTATCCAAACATATCAAGGTGTTTAGGAGTATCCCTCAAGTAGTTCCTCCTGAGATGGGAATTGAGAATTTCATTGAGTTGGAGGAAGGATCCAAAATAGTTAACACTATCCCTTACTGAAATCCTAAGAGGCACAAGGATAACATAGATAAGGAAATTAATGAGTTATTGGAGATGGGGCATGTAAGACCCAATAAAATTCCTTCACATCAGCAATAGTTTTAGTAAAAAGGAAGGATGGAATGATGTAGTTTTACATTGATTACAATTTATTGAACAAAAAGAAAATCAAGAATATGTATCCAATTCCCATGATATATGAAATTATCGATGAGTTGCATGGGGCACGATACTTTTCCAAGATAGATTTTAAGTTAGGGTATCATTAGACTTGGATGAGAGAAGAAGACATTGAGAAGATTATTTTTAGATGCCATTTTGGGAATTTTGAGGTTTTGGTAATTCCCTTTGGATTGACGAATGCTCTAACCGCATTTCGAAGTTGTATGAATAGGGTGTTAGTGAGATTAAGTTGATGGAATTTGTTTTGACATTCATTGATCATGATTTTCAGTAAGGCTTGAAAGGAGCATATGCAACATCTTGAGGAGGTATTGAGTGTCTTATAGAGTGATTATCTATATGCTAAGGAGTCTAAATTTGAGTTTGGAATGACAAAGCTTCTTTATCTCAGTCATATCACCAGTGGAGAAGGAGTAAGAGTGGATACTAAGAAAATCGAGGCTATTCTAGAATGGATTACACCTACTTACCTAGCTTAAGGTATTCTTCGGTATTTTTTGTTTCTACGAGAGAATTGTTAAGGTATTTTCATAAATTTCAATGTGCATATGGATTTGACTAAGAAGGGGGCCTTTGAGTGGTCTCATTCAACAAAAAAAGTGTTTTGAGCACTTTAAGGAAGTGATTCCCACATGCCCTATGTTAGAAACACTAGATTTATCCAAACCCTTTGAGTTTGTGATGCTTCAAGAGGGATGATAAGATTCATTCTGATGTCGGATGAGCACCCCATCACTTTTCAGAGTAGAAAATTAAGAGGTGTGGAGAGGATTTAATTAGCTTATGATAGAGAGATCTTGACCATTATGAATTTCTTAGCTAAATTCATACCATAAATTGTTGGGGGTAATTTTATCATCAAAACAGATCATAATAGCATTAGATATTTCATGAACCAAAAGGATCTAAATGATAGGTATTATAAGTGGGCTAGTAGATTGCACGCATATGATTTTGACATTGTATATGTCAAAGGGACAAATAATGTAGTTGTTGATGGATTTTCTAGGATGCCTCATATATGTTTTGTAGTGGAGATTTCTATTGATTGGAGGGAGTTAATTGCAACAAAGTATGTCAAATATTCATGGGAAAATAGGATTAATGGAAGATACAATTCATGATGACAAATATAAAGTGGTAAATAAGTTAATTGTGTATAAGGGAAGAATTTATTTGGTTCCTTCTTCATAGTTTGAGGTAAATATATTGAGGATATTTCATGGTGCACCTATGGTATACTCAATTATGTTTCTATAAAACATACAAGTAGTTCTGAGAGAGATTCATATGGAAAGGAATTAAGAATAAAGTCCTTAAATATGTGAGACAGTGTCCTACTTACAAGAAAAACAAGAATGAGCATATGTATCCAGATGTTCTACTTCATCCCCTACCCATTCATAATTAAAAATGGAAATATATCTCTATGTATTTCATCGTAAGGCTACCTAAGGTACTGTGTAAATATTTCATCCATGTCATTATTGATGAGTTAACTAATTTTAAACATTTTTTTTTATTTCAACGACTTATACAGTAATGCAGGTAGTTGATTTTTTTTTTTTCAAAGATATTTTCAGGTTGCATGGAATTCATGAATATATTGTTAGTGATAGGGACATCAAGTTCCTAAGTGTTATTTAGGAGGATCTCTTCAAATTGAGTGGGACTGAGCTCACCCCTAGCACTACTTACCACCCACAAAAAAATGGTCAAACAAAAATAGTGAACAAATGGGTGGAGGGGTATCTCAAGAATTATGTTCAAGATAACAGAGAGCTTGGATCAAATAGATACATCTTGGTGAGTATTTTTATAGTTATACTTATTAAATGTCCATAAAGATGTTGTCATTCATGGTTTTATATGGTTATGAGGCTCCCAAATTCATCGATCTACTATTTGAGGATAGTGGAATCACTAAGGAAAAGGACTTACTACAAGTGAGTTAGGACGTCATGAAGTCACTAAAGGATAATTTGCAACATGAACATAATTAGTAGAAGCTGTATGTTGATCAACATTGGATAGAGAAGAATTTTGAGGTTGTGTATATGGTTTATTTTAGATTGAAACCATATAGAAAGTCTACTCTCAAGAAGAGTGAATCAAAGAAACTCAAGCCTAGGTTTTATGGACCACTCAGAGTAACTTAGAGGGTTAAATAGGTTTCTTATGAACTTGATCTATCGGATAACTAAAAGGTTCATAATGTATTTCATATATCCAGGCAAAAGAAGGCACTTTCTCAGAACATGGCTCCGACATTTGAGTTTCCACCATTAGATGGGGAGGGGAAGTTGATATCGATTCCATACACCATCATTGATACTAGAGAGAGGACACTTTGTAAGAGGATCATCAAAGAGTCTTTGGTCAAATGGAAGAACTTACTAGTAGATGATGCCACAGGGGAAAATGAACAAGTATTGTAACATCCAAAGCTAAGATTACTTGAGGAAAGGAAATTTTGGGAATTGAAAACTATAATGTCCCCTTCCTAACTAGTGGATTTGGTGGACCTCTAGCCTATTAGTTGATTTTCGTAGAATATTGGGTTAGGATTAAGGAACCTTGGAGGAAATTAATCCAGTATTTCATCCATGTTCGATGGTCAATTGAGGTATCAACAAGATTATGAGAAAGATGCCTTCTTATTGAATGATTTTGATATAGTTTTCCCATATGTACTATTTTTAGTAATTTAGATTCAAGCACCAAATGGGTCAGTTGACAGGGTTACTATTTTTAATATCATGGATGGGTTTAGCTTTTATTATTATCTCATAAATTTACATAACCTAGTGGTTATAAATAAAATAATGATAAATTATTAATTAATAAAGTTAAATCAAAGGTTTAATTTTATTATTTTTATTGAAGGGACTATAAGGGCCAATTATAAAGTGGAAGATCTTTATTAAAAAAAGGAATAAGGCCTTTAATTGGGAGTCTAAAAGTGATTTTATTTAGTCACACATGGCTTGATAAAGAGGTCCAAACTTCTTGGGAGAGTTATAAAATGAAATTTGTGGAGTTCATTTCATATGTTGGTTTTGATATTTGATATTTACATTTTCTGGAGGAGATTAATTATGCTTTCTTTGTGAGGATGAAACCCCTTGCAAGTGAACATTTCCACATATTATTAAGAGATATACTCTAGAGAATATATTGGTGATTTCACACAAATGGCACAATGAGTTTTCATTTTTGGTTTGATATCTTAGTCTAGAGTATATTTGATGATATTTGTAGCAACAAAAAGGATTTTGGAGCTCAATGGTACCGTGCTACTGTAATGTTGTTACAATGTCATTGTTATAGTATCGTGCTACATTATTGTTGCTATAGTGATATTGATACAACAATTTTGTAGATTTCAAATCAAAATCAGACTCATGCATATCAAGATTTAATGGGTATGCCTGAATTGTATTTTAAAAGAACTTTTCTGATCTGGTTATTATTCATTTTGATTATACATTGTAATCCCAAATTTAGAAATCAATCTGAGTTCTATTATTTTGTGGGTTTCCCTAAATATTGTTATTTTGTAAGTTATTTCATTATTACCACTACTATCATTGTCAAAATTTTTTTATTTATATCTTGCTCTTCTATAAACACATTCAAACAAAAAACAAGGGTGTATGTTACAAATACTACTGTAACATACACCCTTCTTCTTCTTCCTTTTTCTTTTTTCGGGGTGTGGGGTGGGGGGGTGGTTCTATTAGAAAATGTATATAGAAGAGAGAGAAATGCAAAAGATTTGGTTAACATTGATAGTATTAACAACAATTAAATAACTAATAAAATAAAAATATTTAGGAAAATACACAAATTCATATAGCTCAAATTTATTTCAAAGTTAGGGTTACAATGTATGATTAAAATGAACAAAACCTTGACAACCAAAATGCTTTAAAAACACAATCCAAGCATCCCATTCAATCTTGAAATGCATAAATCAAATTTTGAATTGAAATATGAAAAACCATTGTAGCAATGTTACTATGGAAACAATATTGCATTATGGTATTGTAGCAGCGACCTTATAACAATGTTATTGTAGAACAGTGTTGTAGCGAGCTCTAAAATCCTTTTTACTTCAATAAATATCTTTAAATATTCTATAGACTATAGATATCAAACCAAAAATGAAGTCGAGTTGTAATCTCTCTGTGAATTTATCAAGATATTATCTAGATTATATCTATCAATAACATGGAGAATGTCACTTGTAAAGAGTTTCATCCTCAGAAGCCAAGAAGAAAACTCCTCCAAAAAATGGCAATATCAAATATAAAAACCAACATATGAAATGAACTCCAAAAAAAATATTTTATAACTTTCCCAAGAAGTTCAACCCTCTTCATGAAGCCATGTGGGACTAAATAAAATCACTTTTAGTATCCTGATTAAAGGCCTCACTCTTTTTTTTCTTTCTTTTTTTAAATAAAACATTTTTCACTTTATAACAAGCCCTTACAATACCTTCTTTAGAAATTATAAAATAGTGATAATGATCATTTTTTTATTTAACTTTATTAATTAATAACTTATCGTTATCAAACTAAATAAAACGATGAGATAGTCACCAAAAGTAAACCCATTGATAATACTAGAATTAGTATCCCTTCGAGCTAACCTAGTTGGTGCTCGAAATGGGATTTCTAAAATTAGTAAGTATTAGAAAACTATCTCGAAATCATTAGGAAATCAAGAATATTTCTCATAATATTAATGAGATCTAAATTGACCGTCAATCAATACCAAACTACTAGATTAATTGCCTCCGAGATTCCCCAACCCTAACCCAATATCCTACAGGAACCAACTAATATGTTAGAGCTCCACCAACTCCAATGGATTAGGAAAGGGACATTTTAATTATTTTCACCCTAAACAATAACATGATTCATGTCTCTATGACGTAGACATGTCATAGAAAGTATGAATACCATAATTCCTCAACCATTTATTAATTCAATTTAGTTCTTAATCAGAGGATAGGGTGGGATTCCCCATAATTCCATCAACCCATATTTGGATAATTTTGTAAGTTTAAGCAACCAGGATAAGTTGAGTTTGGATAATATGTATTGTAGAAATTCCCACATGTAGATCACTTGATAGTGCAATCTACTAAAGCAAAATACTTGATCTACTTCTACAATAAATTCAGCGGAAGCTTAATCAATTTGAGAAACATCAATAAGAACACATAACACTGATATGGAGAAATCAATCACACATAACACAGAAGAAATATCCAGGGGAAAGCACCATCCTAGAACCCCATCTCTGTATTATCATACAAGTGGAAATATAAACAGTACTACAAAAAGAATCAGCTCAAAAGCTATCCTGCTCTCTTTGCAATACCTTTGCTACTCATAGATAGTTAAAGGCCTCTATATAACCTCTGATCTACCCTCCAAGCCTCCTATTTTTTTTTGCAATTTTGATTGGGGTCCAGTGCATCCACTTCTATGAATTGGCCCCTTCACGCACTCACTAACCTCTGATCCAACTACGCAGTCCTGAAGGAGATAAATCCTCATCCATGGATGAGCTTCCTTTATAGAAAAAAAATTCATCCAACTGATAGTACACTATCCCTTCTTTGATCTGAACTGGGTTTTTGTATGAACTAACATGCATGAGTTATTCATGAGAGAATCTTTAGTTATCTGAAGTGCAACAGTTATATGCAAGCATGCATTAACTAACTGAACTCACATTAATTTAAACAAACTGTTTAAATCAATCTAACTGGACTTGACTTAGTTGACTGAGCCAACTAATTACAACTCAAATTAGAACTCATCCTTATCTCTTTAACTGATGGATAAATTTCAATTAATGGAGAAATTGTTGCATGTCCCCACATAGACTTCATGTTTGATTTTTCACAACTAATTAACTCATGATGAATTAATTTATTTATTTTCAAACAGCTGTTAACTTCAAATTCGAATTTTACTTATCAATTTTAGTTCAGGGACTAAATAAAATTTGGATTCATCCTGAAATGCTATTTATAGAAATTCTATTTTTAGCACTTCCATTTTTCATTCCTTGTTGTTATGTCCAACACTGGTACCCGAATTGCTATTTATATCAATGCTATTTTTAGCATTACTTGTTGCCATTTTCAACTATCCCTCTCAAAAAGAAAGGCATTCAACTCGAACCTAATCCTGAACCTTTGGAATGTTCTGCATGCAACACTTCTCCCAAGTGTTATCGCTCCAGCAACTCTAGAAACAAAAAATCTCTCAACTGATCTCCCTGTTGGGCTAGAAACATCCTCTGATGCTGAAGCTCCATTTGCCACTGACAAGTGCTCCCTCTGTGACCTCTGACTTTCTGCAACACTTCATGCATCTCGCACTGTTGCACACCTCTCTCTGCCATCCTATAATGGTGCAACATTCCTATGCGTCTCACATTGTTATAGCCAGCTAGCTCTACAATGTCTTTGGAACTGTAGCTCTCTCTGTCGCTCCATTTGCATCTGCCTCTACTTGCTCAACCAATGCTGTTACTCCTTGTTGGGGCTCCTATACTAAGGTGTAATCAAAGGGGTTAGGTACCTCAAAGATCTTGCCCCTATTTCAGCCTTCTTAGGACTATCACTTCACATCGCCCCACCTCTCACCTAGAGGTATGGCTACATGTGATTCCTCTGCCCACTTGGCTTGAAATTTCCCCCTACTGGAGGTCTCTACATGAGTGGATGCCTCCACTCGATCTCCTCTTGGCTTCTCCAGTTGTGGCTGCTCCATAACCTCCTAAAGCTGCTTCACCAATTGTGGCTCCTCCACAATTGTCTGAGACTTCTTTTGGTGCTGCATGTTGAGAGGTAATGTATTCTCCCTCTCAACCACCAAGTACTAACCTTTGCCTTACTCCTCAAGGCTTTGCATGCATCTTGTACCTCAAGTGCATATAGGTTCTTCGCTAGCACACCAGTCTGTTTCCACTTTCTCGTCGTCACGAAATTTTCTGGTAAAAGAACCGATTTTAAATCAGTGATATCTCCCTCATCCAAACTTAGATTCAACCATTTTTTTTTTTGAGATTGGGTCTTTTTCCACAAGGAATCCAAATCTGCTATTTGTTTCTGAAAAATTTGTAAAAAAAAATTCAGATCTGCTCTGCAAACTCTTGGCCCAAAACTCAAAACTTTGAAATCTCCTTTCAGTATATTGTTCTCTCCTTTGATCACCTTTACTATGATACCATTTAGAAATTCCCACCTGTATATCACCTGATAATGCAATATACTAAAGCAAAATACTTGATCCACTTCTACAATCAATTCAACAGAAGCTTAATCAGTTTGAGCAACATCAATAAGAACACATATAACTGATATGGAGAAGTCAATCACACATAACACATAAGAAATATCCAGGGGAAAGCACCAGCCTGAAACCCCATCTCTGTATTATCCTACAAGTGGAAATATAACCAGTATTACAAAAAGAATTAGCTCAAAAGCTATCCTGCTCTCTCTACAATACCTTTTCTACTCCTAGACAGTCAAAGGCCTCTATCTAACCTCTAGTCTACCCTCCAAGCCTCCTATTTCTTTGCACACTTTTGATTGGGGTCCAGTGCAGCCACTTGTGTGAATTGGCCTCTTCACACACTCATTAACCTCTAATCCAACTACGTAGCCTTGAAGGAGATAAATCCTCATCCATGGATGAGCTTCCTTTATAGGAAAAAAATTCATCCAAATGATAGTACACTATCCCTTCTTTGATCTCAACTAAGTCTCTGTCTGAACTGACATGCATGAGTTATTCATGAGAGAATCTTCAGTTATCTGAAGTGCAACAGTTATATGCAAGCACGCATTAACTAACTGAACTCACATTAATTTAAACAGACTATTTAAAGCAATCTAACTAGACTTGACTCAGTTAACTGAGCCAACTAATTACAACTCAAATTAGAACTCATCCTTATCTCTTTAACTAATGGATAAATTCATCAATTAATGGAGAAACTGTTGCATGTCCTCATATAGACTTCATGTTTGACTTTTCACAACTAATTAACTCATGATGAATTAATTAATTTAATTTCAAATAGTCGTTAAGTTCAAATACGAATTTTACTTCTCAATTTTAGTTCAGGACTAACTAAAATTGGAATCCATCCTGAAATGCTATTTATAGAAATGCTATTTTTAGCACTTCCATTTTTCATTCCTTGTTGTTATGTCCAACACTGGTACTTGACTTGCTATTTATAGCAATGTTATTTTTGGCATTTCTTGTTGTCATTTTCAACATGTGTTTCCTACCTTGTGTAGATGCCAAATGGAAGAACCTATTTTCTCCTTAATATAGTGGTTTAAACATCATTTTCTGTTGGTCTAAAAATACATTTTATTAAAATCATATTTCTCTTAGTCCACTTCTCCTATCACCAATGTCTACAAAATCTTAACACCTAAAATAAGATTCATTATTGCAAAATCCTTAATATCTAAGTATTGATTTACTATCGATGTTATCATTATGTTCCATTTAATCAAATTAAATGGAATTCCTTGGTGTTTGAGTTCCCTAATTTTCATAAAAATTTCATAATCTCTTTGTTAATATATTGTAGCATCATCCATGTTGAATCTAACATAGTTGATCCTTGATATATAAGCATTACTAATGAAAAAAATCCACTATCCATACTATACTCATTGGATCTAACCATTACGAGCCCCATTGAAGAATTTTGTTTTTATTTTTTTGAATTCTGTGTTGAAAATCAATAACTTTAGGGCTAGGGCAATAGGAATTCCCAAAATAAAATTCCAAATTAAAACATAGGGAAATTACAAAATTATGGCTATAGACTACAAAAGAAGAGAATCATTCTACCCATAAACATGAATTTTACATTTTTTAATCTTTCATTTTGTCATAATCTTGAATTGGTAAAACGTTTACTTGAATCTCTCGTCTATTACATTTGATTATTTTCCATAATAAGAGTATAATCTACAAACTAAGAGTGTTTTTCTACCTTGGTACCTTTTCCTATGAGAATTCCTTGAAGGTTTCCTAAAACCCATTCTCTCTATCTTCCTATTTAATTAATATACCACAATAATGTAGAGAAGCAAAGATATATAGCAACCTTTTTGTAAACCTCTTTTAGATTATACTTACATTCACCAAAGGATTTTTTCATGAGTTACCTTTTCAACATTTTATCCATTGAATAGAAAAATCAAAATTATGTAAGACTTCACTAAAAAGGGAACAAAGGACCTTATCAAAGTGTTAGCCATATCTATTTTAGTAATCATACCCTTTTCTAAGTCCCTTATACTAGAATGGATATCATCCTACATAAGAGAAATATTATCTACACTTTTCCACTTTTGAAATGAAATGTTAGAACTTTTCAAAGATAATGTTTTCACAAGAATCTTTCCCAAACAATTTTCTATGGTTTAATATTAGAATTATGAAAATATATTATCATAAACCTAGAAAAGGAGGTTGGGAACCTTTTTTTAACAATTAGAGAAATGATGGAAGTGTTTGTTATGCCTCCTCGCCAAAGATACAATCCCCCCTTCACTAATTAAACATCTAGGAAAGGTCAGGATTTAAAATACTCCACGGTGGGTACAATATAATTATGATATCTCATGACGCGTTAGTGGAAATGTGAACATGGAAAACATAGAATCTATTAACTTGGAGGGATGATTCAAGGTATTATCATAATGAATTTTAATATGGTGTAAAAATATGAAATATAGGAAATTGAATTGGCTTTTTGCATATAAATGTTTACTTATATAATGCATATCTTGTTATTTGGGCAAGTGTTGAGTACCTAAATGATAAAATTTCCTTAAAGAAATTTATGAAATTGTATGTAAGGCATTGTTATTGATTAGGGATATATATATATATATATATATATATAAGTCATTATATCCTTGAAGGAATAAGGCCTTGTGTTTATGGTGAGTATGAGAGTCTTAACATATTCAAACAATTTTATTTATATTTAGATTGTATATCTTGGTTTGTACTTGTGCAATTTATAGCTTATTTAAAAAATGCTAAGCTGATCAATTATTATCATGGAATAAAAGATGTATGTATTTAATATTATGATTTTGCAAGACAAAAATTTATCAAATAGTAAATAGTAAATAATATATATATATATATATATATATATATATATATAATATATATATAATAATATATATATATATATATGTAATAATTGTATATTTGGAATCTACATATTAGCTATATGTGTGTAGTTTTTGAGAGTGGTTGTGTAGTCTATAAAAAAATGACGTAAAAATATAGATATTGAGAGCCATTCAAGAAATGAATGTTTTAGTATTTGTATCTCAAACAACTAGGCTTGTCATTCCAAATTTAAATATGAAGCAACCAATTCAGAAAACACATAAAACTTTTTAAATCCCACACACGAATATTCAGATGAAAGAAAAACACACACAGACACACATTATAAAAGGAATTTGCATTCTTAAAAGCATGCAAGAATTCTTGAAAGTGCATGTGCATTCTTAAAGAGATAGACATATTCTTAATAGTGCACGTTCATTAATGAGAACATGCATGCTCTTATTAATACATGCACACCTTTGTGACTAAATTATTTTTTCTAATGGGCATCCTTCATCTTCAGGTAGGGATATCAATTACATTAGGAGGATTTTAGCATAAGTATAAGTATTAGGGTCATTGACATGATTAGGGAATGAAACTTAGGCCTTAGGCTGTAGAGGTTTCTTTTAGGTATCAATTTCTTAAACCAACACCTTGAACCACCAAACTTGACCTCCCAATGATATCTTTAGCCTATGAATGGGGATATTAATGACATTAGGAAAATTTCAATAGGAGGTATTATTATTAGGGTCTTGGACATGGTTTATGAAGGAATATTAAGACTTAGCTCATAGAGGAAACTTCTAAACATATAGATGAATAATAGTGATTAAAACTATTACATATGACTCATGAGGGCATCCTTATCTTCCAAGTAGTGATATGAGCATCATTAAAATAATTTGAGGAGTATTCAAGAGTCATGTGTTTGTTGACATGGTCATGGGAGGAAACATATTGATTAGAAACTAAAGTAATATTTTTTGAATGAATGGCTATCAAAAACACCCTGAACCACCTCATGATCCCTCTCAAGATTAATGTTTCCTATGATTATGAATATGGATACCATGACGGGATCTTTCATACTAGGTACATTATTCTTTCGGCCCTAGACATATTTGAAGGAGGAGACCTAAGCCTTCCACTATAAAGGAAGCTTCTAAGCACCAAGGCTCATGAATGATACCTTAATCCACTACACATGACCTCTTAAGGATATCCTTACCCTCCAAGTGGGGGTTTTGTTGATATCATGAAGTTCTTAGAGCTAGGTATGGGTATTATAGTCTTGAATATGGTTAGTGGTGAAAACATAAGTATTATCTTGTAAATTAAGATTATAGGATTTAATACCCATGGAAAAAACATAACGTTCAAAGAGGATATTTAACCTCTAATGTTAGGTCCCTATAATACTAGTGCGGCCCCCTTATTGTTATTGTTGTACCCTTACATTATTATTGTTATGCAAGCTCAAATTATATTATGACCCCTTAGACTCCTATATATATGAGGGAGGTCTTGTCATTTTTATCATCCAATAATTATTCATTTATGTGATGTAAAGGAGGTTCCCCCTCGAATAGGCTAATTTTCAAGTTGTTGATCTATTTTTTCTTGTGTTTTTGATCTGGTTTCATAACATTTGGTATTAGAGCTTTGGATTCTAGGGTTTTTGTCCTTCAAATAGGTCATCTTGTAATTTTCACTATAACATTTTTCCTACGAGGTTTCAAAAGCAGAAATTTTGACCACAAGGAGCTGAAATATCGGTGAAATTTGTGTAGAAATTTCAAATCTCAGTTCACTATATTTTCTGATATAAGTTCCAAGGAACTTAGAGTCTTTGTAGGCTCCATAATTTAGTCTCAAACAAGTGGCCAGAATAAAACAAACTTTAGTTTCTTGTGTGTCAATTTTAGGGCCAAATTATGAAAGAGTGGCACGTGACATCCCATAAAAGTTCATTCTACTGGACCAGATCATAACTAGGTCATTGTGGGAGATTTGGCATAATTTTATATTAAAGAATCCAATCTTGGTTTGACTTGAGGAATTGGATAGAAGACTCAAAGGGATACCAACATGTAATTTAAAACCTTAGGAGGCATAAATTATAGAGATACAATAGTTTTAATATTGAGCTCCTAAAATCAAGAAAAGGGTGTGTATTTTTTCTAAATTTTACATAACTTTTGTTTGAAAAATCAGTTTGAAGTGATTCAAAGGCCATAGTGAAGCACATATATCGTTGCTCGAGCGGAGAGAGAGCGCGAGAGGAGCAAAAAAATGGATACACCTAGTAAGAAACCATAAATTTATACAATGATGCATGAATAAGAGGAAGAAATGCAACATGATATATCAAATTACAAGACCAAGAGCAAGAAATTCCGCTCTCGCAAAAAGTAACAAAAGAAGAATTGAAAGCCATGATGAATGTTAATATAGATGGTATAAAAAGGGACATGTGATTTCTGAATGATGGTTTAAAATAAGGAATGGAAGCAATGATGAATGTAAATATAGAAGGGTTGAAGGAAGGTTTGGAAAAGTTTCTAGAAGAAATACTTTCTAGTGGTCACAAGGTAATCCATGAAACTCATGATGAGGAAAAACTGAATATGATTTATGATTTTAGAGACTGAATTTTTGGTTCAAGACCCACCACATTCCAAAAGATAGATATGAGGAAGTTTGATGGAAAAGGAGAAGTAACATTGGAGCTACATATGGAGCAATTATTGATCCACATGATGTTTTGCACTACAAAAAAGGTACGCATTGCATCTTTATAATTTAAGAACAATTCTTTTTGTGTGGTATAGATGGATTTGTCTCATAAATAAATTATTACTTTGGACAATTTTATGGAAGAATGCATAGCAAATTATGAAGATACATAAGAGAAATACCATCTTTAGCCAATTGAATAAATTCAACAAAGCGTCAATTGGTGGAGCACATTGAGGACTTCCAAAGATTGAATATCAAGGTAAATGATATTCCAGAGGAGCATAAGGTTGATGTTTTCATAGAGGCTTTTAAGGATAACATCCAACATGAAGTTTTCCTTTGGGACCCTGATTCATTGGAGAAGGAATTCAAGGTGGCAAGAAAAGTTGAAAGTAAAATTATGGAAACAGAAGTCTACCACTCACAACTCTAAAGATGGAAGTGTTGTTACTCCCGAAAGAGAGAAAAATGGATTTGTTACATTTTTGATAGAAAATATAATAAATTTCATAAGTGTTTTGAGAAGAAATTATTTTACATAAAATTTCAAGAGGAGGAAGAAAATGAACAAGAAACATCAAAATAAGAGGATATACACCAGGAACCAAACCTAGAAAATGAAGAAATGAATTTGACCATATATTGTAATGAATTGGTGGGAATTACCACTCCTCAAACTCTTAAGATAGAAGGATATATCAATAAGAAAAAGGTCATAGTGATGATTGATTAAGGTAGTACCCATAATTTTGTTCATTGTAAGATAGTCAAGGAATTGACTTGTTTTTTATATCCAGCACTAGAGTGTCAAGTGATGGTTGCAAATGGATGAAATTTAAATTTCTTTGCAAAGTTACATAATATCAAGATAGCCATGGGGGAATATGTATTCAATAATCCAATTCTTTCCATTCCAATGGGTGGTGTTGTTGTTGTACTAGGATTCCAATGGTTACAATATTTGAGGACAATAGCTTTTAATTTTCAAGAACTTTCTTGATTTTTTCCTAGAAAGGAAATGAAATTGAAGCAAGAGGTATCATAGGGAAACTAGGGAAGATAATTAGTTCTAATGGAATGAAAAATATTTTGAAGAAATAAAAACAGGGCATAATTTCACATGTATGCTCAATAGAGGTTCAAACATCGAAATATTCCATTTCTTCGGATCTCTAAAATGTCTTGGACAATCATTCCAAGGTATTTGAGACTCTCAAAGGCCTCCCACCTATTCTTTATTATTATCATGTTATTCCCTATGCCCAAAAGAGTGAAATTGAACATGTAGTTGCAGAAATGCTAGAGGCTAGTATAATTCAACCTAACCAAAGTTCTTCCTCATCTCTAGTATTATTCGCACACAGGAAGGATGGATCATGGTATATGTGTCTAGATTATATGGATTTTAAAACAACCTCCAATATTGTTCCTATCATTAATGAATTGTGGATGAAGTACAACAGAGGAAATTTACTTACCAAGTTGGATCTTGGCTGCAGGATATCACAAATTAGAATGAAGACTAAAGATATTCTTAAAACAAAAATAAGAGCTCATGAAGATCATTATGAACTTTTGGTCATGCCTTTTTACCTTACTAATCCACATTCCACATTTCATGGTTTGATGAATTCCATTTTCAAACCCTTCTTTAGAAAATTTGTGTTAGTATTTTTTGATGGTATATTAATCTACAACAAGTCTTGGAATGATCATTTTCAACATGTGACAATGTTCTCAAACTATTGGATGAGAAACAAATATTTGCAAAAACCTCGAAATGTTCCTTTGAAGTACATGAGGTGAAATATTTTGGTCATATTGTATCTTATGAGGGTGTTAAGGTATACAATAACAAAATTAAAGCCATTAAGGAATGGAAAATCTTCACAACCCTAAAGAATCTTCGAGGATTTCTTAGGTTGATAGGGTATTATTGCAAGTTTGTTAAGAATTATGTAGCATAGCAGTGCCTCTAATAACATTGCTAAAGAAATATGCATTTTCCTGGAATCTGAAAGAAACTAAGGCCTTTGAACGAATTAAAGAGGAAATGTGCTAAGCACCAGTCTTAGCTACACCAGACTTGAAAAAAACCTTTATTATGGAATGTGGTGCCTCAGTAAATGTAATTTCCATTGTTTTAATGAAAGAAGGAAGACCCATTGCTTTTGAAAGTGTCCCAGTCTAGGGAAATTATTTACACAAACCTATTTATGAGAAGGAAATGTTGGCAATACTACATGCACTAAAGAAATGGTGACCTTACCTAACGGGAAGACACTTAAAGGTAAAAAAAAATAATGATAGCCTTAAATAATTTTTGAAACAAAGATTATCTTCAAAAGAGCAACGAAATTGAGTCACAAAGATGTTGGGTTATGACTTTGAAATCATCTACAGAAAAGGGAAGAAAATTGTTGTTGTATATGCACTCTCAAAAAAGGATGAGGATGTGGAAGCATTCCTTTATGCCATTTCTATTATCCAACCTAATTGGATAACTAAAGTGAGGAATGGAAGAATGATGAATAGGCATGGACACTCATTCAGAAGTTAAAACAACATTGCAATACATCTGGTACATTTATCTGGAAACACGATTCACTATGGTAAAATTATTAATTATATCTATGAAAACATCCCCAAATCAAACAAAATATTATTTTAGAATTGCACACCCCCTCCTTGGGAGGGCACTCAATATTTTTAAAAACTTACCACAGAGTCAAGAAGGAATTGTTTTTGGATGGCCTTAAGTATGATATTCAAAATTTTGTTGCAGAATGTTTGGTTTTCCAATAAAATAAAGTTGAGAAAATTAAAACCATAGGTCTGTTACAACCTTTAGCTATTCCAAATCAGCATTGGGAGGACGTATCAATGGATTTTATCATATGTTTACCCAAGTTGGAAGGAAAGAGTTTAATCATTGTGGCAGTTGATAGACTTACCTAGTATGCACACTTTTGTGCATTATCTCATCCTTTTAAAGCTAGTATAGTTGCTACTACACTTATGGAAGCAATTAAAAAGCTACATGGAAACCCAATTATTATTGTAAGTGACAAAGATCCCAATTTCACTAGAAATTTTTGGATGGAATTATTCTCTTTTCTGGGTACTTAATTAGCTCATAGCTCATCTTATCATCCTTAATTTGATGGGAAAAATGAGATAGTGAACAACTATTTGGAAGGATATATTCATTTCTTTACATCTAATTAAAAAAATACAATGGGTCAAGTTGTTATTTTTGCTGGAATGGTGGTATAACACTCCCTTCCATAATGCAACAAAAATGACCCCATTTATGGAACTTTATGGATTTCTGCCACTATCCATCACATCATCTTTAAGAGAAATTTCTAAGGTTCAAGTAGTGGAAGATCACATAAAGAATCAGCAACAAGTTCCCCAACTCTTAAAGGATAACCTCACTTCGGTGAAGAATCAAATGAAACAATAGGAAGATCAAAATTTCAGTGAAAGAAGTTTCGACATAGACGACTGGGTATTTTTACATCTACAACCATACAAACTAATGTCCCTCAAGCAATCTAAGAAGGATGATAAATTATCAACCCAGTACTATGGTCCTTACAAGGTTTTGGAAAATATTGGTACTATGGCATACAAATTGGAGCTTCCTGCATCTTCCTGAGTACACCCAGTTTTCCATGTTCATGCTTAAAGAAGATTATCGGTGACAAGCTCCCAGTTTAAACAATACTCCCAGAACTGAACAAAGAGGGAAAAATCATATTGGATCTTGAATAAAGCATAAAAAAAGCAACCTAACGTCTACAAAATCGATCAATTTCAGAGTATCTCATTAAGTGGAAGAACATACTCACTCGCAGTTCCACATGGGAGGATGATAATTTTATATAGAAACACCTAAAACTATTCAAGTATTCAAGACAACACTTTTTTTTAGGAGAGGGGCATCATAGGTCCCTATAATACTAGTGTAACCCCCTTATTGTTATTGTTGTGCCCCATTGAAGCCCATTATTATTACTTTTGTGCTCTTACATTATTATTGTTATGTAGGCTCACATTATATTGTAACCCCTTAGACTCCTATATATATAAAAGAGATATTTTCATTTGTATCATCCAATAATTTTTCGTTTATGTGACATAAAGGAGGTTTCCCCCTCTAAGAGGCTAATTGAGAAGTCATTGATCTATTTTTTCTTTTGTTTGTGATTTGGTTGCATAACATCTAAGTGGATTTATGTGTACTTTTACTATTCTAGAAGCATAAGTCATGGTTCAAGCGTTCCTCAAAATGGTGGTAGGAATAAACCTATCTTTTAGGCCTTTCAGGAATATTTCATCTATCTAGAATCAAGAACAATAGTTTGAACCCACACACATGACCTCCCATGTGTATATGTTTCTTGTTAGTGAGCATATTAGGACCATTATGGTTTTTAGAGTGGGTATCAATTTGGAGACATAGACCAAGTTCAAGTGATGAACCTTGCTCACTTATCCTAAAAAGTAGTTTCCAAGGCTCAAGCTCCATCAATGAGGCCTCAAACAAACATTGATAATCTCTTTATGTGATATTTATTCTTTAAGTTGTAATATAGAAATAATTAAAAGTTTTTGAGCACCAAATATAGGTCATGGGGAATTTGATATGGTCAAGGGAGGAATATATAGCCTTAGGACCTAAAGGAAGCTTTTCAAAGAACCAACTCCAACTAAACAAAGCCTAAAAACCACCACACATAATGTCTTGAGAGTTTCATCTCCATATTAGTTACAATATGGATACCACTAGGAGGCTTTGATTTCTAGGTATGAGTCTCATTTAATTGACCATGGTTGAGGAAAAAAATTAGGCCTTAACCTCTAAAGGTAGATTTTAAAGCTAAAACAACATTGATAAGGACTATAAATCCACATAAGATGTTTCAATGGGATATTTGGACTCTAAGAGGGGATATGGTTTCTATTTCAAGACTTTTAGAACTATATATGGATCACGATGCCTTGAACATGGTTGGGCTACCAAACCATATTACTAGGTCCCAAAGAAATATCTTAGGCATATGGAGCCAAAAATCGCACCTCAAGCATGGGTTTCAGAGCCTTATACATGGTTAGGGAAGGAAATGAACTTTAGACCCTAAGGGAAGTTGTTATCCATCCAAGGAGAAGAAAGGTGCCTCAAAAAACCACCCATTTCCTCTAGAGGGTATAACTTAGGTCCTAGATAAATCTTCAAGTCAACCAAAACAATGAGAAATACCTCAAAGCACCACATATGATCTTTGCAGGGTATTGTTTTCCTTTATGAAATGATTTTTCACATTGTCACGAGGTTTTGAACATTATGCATGGGTCTTAAGTCCTTCATATTGATACAGGAGATTTTTGCCTCCAAATCAAGCCCATTTGAATAGACCTACAGGTATTGAATTTACTAAGGCAGTTGGTTCCTTAATTATTAAATTCATTGAAATTCCTATGTTTTATTGGAATTATAGATTTCTTTTATAATTTGGATTATTGGATTGTAATGAATTGAAATTAGATCTTCAAAAACATATCTCAAGAGCTTCAACGAGTTAGAGAGATCCTAGGGGTAAGTTAGAGGTCTCATGAGGATTTTGTGGATCTAAAAGATCCTAGCGATCGTTAGAGAGATTGGTGGATTTTAACCATAATTGGTTTTATAATACTTTTTATTAAGTATTGTAAGCTTAAGGGAATTAGGGGTAGATATTTAGAAAGGCACAACGTGTCCAAAAGACTAGAATAATTCCATTGAACTATAAATCATTCCAAGAGAGTAGATAGATCAAAACGAGAGTTCCTGATTAGAATTGTTTGTATAGATTTGATTAATTAAATATAGTTTTATCATGTATGCATTCATGAATTGTATCTAAGTATATGATTACTTGAAGCATTCTAGTGTGTGTGTAAATCTAGAGTGATGGTTATATTAGAGTATGAATCTATCAAGAAATTGAAGTAAATATTGCATGAGGAGATTGGTATCAAAACATATTAAAACTGCTCATTTAAATGTTGCAGACATGAACAATTCAATGGAAGATACTAGAAAGTTATCATAATATTGAAGGTAAACATTGTAGTGATGATTTTAGAGCTTAGAGTAGTAAAATTATGTCAAGTAAAATGGTTTTACTTTTCAATTTAAATTGAACCAAAGAAATGATGATTGAAGGATTGAGCTTTGAAAGTGAGAGAAAGAACATTGAAGTTATTTGAGGATATAGAGAGGGTTTCTACTTTGGTAGGAAAGTAGATTTTTTTTCTTAAATGATTGAATAATAGTTAATATCTACAACGAAACAACCAACATAAGGATAAAACAAAATTTCAATGGTACATGCTCAAATCAGATCAGACAAGAGATTCATCATTTTTATTTTCAACTAATTTCAAAAGGAATTGGTTTAGTACAGGTAGTGGTGATGGAAATGATTATAGTGGGAGGACTATAAAAGAGAATAAAGGAAGTTTGAGTTAAATATTTGGGCATGGTTTAAATTTGGCCAATGTGTTTGGATAAGGGTGAGAAAAAAGTTAAATTGTAACCAAAATTATGGTTTGTACTTGTAGCAGGGTGAAAATTTCAGAATGTGTTTAAATTGATGATTATAGAATTTAGGAATTATTTTTTGAGATTTAATTATTATTGAAACATATATTGAGCCATTGGTCAAATTTTTAGACCACAGAGATAGAATTTTACTATTCAGATGTTGAAGAAAGAAGGATTTTCAATCCATTGAATGGGTAATATAAAAGAAAACATGTTTTGTGATAAATCAGTGGTGAGGTCCTGTAACAAAAGTCTTTCATAAGATAAAATCATTCCTTTCTAAATAAATTGTTAGACAGAATAGTAAGGAGACAAATAAGTAGTAAAAATTGAACATAAGTCATGCCAGAGCAAAAATCCCTTAACACTGCATGTCTAGGTAATATTTAGTAGATAAGGATATGTTGATGATTTGTTTGTGCAGGTCTTAGTGGAAAAATACTTTGTAAGAGAATTTGTTATAAGGATATCATCCCAACAAAGTAACAAGGAAGGAATATTGAAAGACAAGATTGGAACAGATCTTACAGGTAATGAAATTGATGATTTGAAGTTAGTTTTAGTTGATAAACATTTAAGATTTCGATTATTAAAGATATATAAGAAATTGGTAGAATCCATTACAGCCAGAGGAGTTGTTATAGAGGAAGAAGATCATGTGAAGCTCTTAGTGGAAAAGGAAAAGATTGTATTAGAAGAACGTTAAGAGTAGGAGAAGTTGTGAGAAGTTTTGCAGAGAAGAGGACCAGAGTAGTTTTTAGAGGAAATGAATGGAGTGTAGAAGACTGTAAAATTGAAGTTGAGTAGAGGACCTCATAAGGTTTTGGGGAAAGAGAACCATAAGGATGTCAAAAGTTCAATCTCATAGGAAATCCTGATGAGGTATGAGAAGTAATATGGAATATTGTTATGAAGGGAAAGCTTGGTGAAACCCACAATGGATAGGAGATATTCACAAGAGAAGATAAAGATGATTATTGATAGTCATATCAAAGGTTCAGAAAGAAGCCACAATAAAATGGAGGATAATTCCAAAGAAAATGGTATAAAGATGAAGAGGACGAGTCAAGACGAATTTTATTAATAAATGGTGGAGATAAAAGAAAAAATCAACATAATGATGATGTTGCTACAAGAAAGTGCAAAGGATGATCAATGTAGATGGAATGTGAAGAAGAAGGTTAAGTGGCATTGAAATGTTTTACATGGAAGCTAAGGAAAAGCTTGAAAATATTGAATCATATATTGAATGCTTGGATGGGGAGTGAGAAACTTAGAAAAGTTGACTTGAGAGAGAGAAAACTAATAAAAGAAGAAGTTTGTTTCTGTGAACAACAAAATTTGATAAGGAAATGATTACTCCTCGGTGATGAAAATAGTGAATATATTGAGGAGATCTCTATTGAGAGTCTCATATATTGTTTGGAGAGTGATTATCAACACAAAGATGTCCTAACTGAGGTATCAAATAAGGATAGAGAGCCTTATATTTTTTAAACTAATAATTTATGTATGAATGTAGATTTTGTAAGTGATGGAAAGTTACTTCAGGTCATCACAAATATGAAGGGAGATGAAGGAATATCTTCTCAAAAAGTTGAGAAAAGATAGGAAAAGATATATTTTGAAATAAGATAAGGAAATTTTGTCTATGTTAGGTCCCTATAATACTAGTGTATCGCCCTCATTGTTGTTGTTGTTCCCATGTAGCATGTTGGAAAATCAAAGATATTATAATAGGGTTTGATTCTCCTTTCTTGATAATTACTTGTGAGTGTGTTCGCTTCTTTTACTTCTTTATTATCTTATCTTTCATTAAGAAATTACCATATTATGTATAAAGATAAGAAAACAAGAGACACAAGACATAGGCACATGCTAGGGAAAAATCCCCCTCAAGGGGAAAACCTGGTCAAGGTAATTATTCCTTTTAATAACATTCTTTGAGACTCTTTTCCCTAGACAAATACCAGACTTTCCCTCCACACCATGTCCACCTCACAGATCTTCGATGCATCCTAGGAACTTCGAATAGGTAGAAGCTTCTAGAAACAACCACATCTTAGGAGACTTCGATCTCCCAACCTAGACCACGAAACAGAGAGAAAGAGGCACCAAAATCTTGATTGTCTTCCTCTCTATAGACTTCCCCAAAATCACACTTATTTTGACCTCTCGACAATAGACTTTGCACTTATCCAACTCTTCTTGAGATATCAAACTTTCTTGACAGTGAATACTCCAAATGACTTCAGCTTCATTTTATAAATAGGCTTATTATGGGTCCAATGAGGGTCCTTAGGCCACCTTGATCTCTCTTAGGCCAACATGATGTGGAGGGCACATAATTCATATTTGACTTGATACAAAACCTTTTTACATGATTCAATAGCCCAGGAAGGGTCTTTTTGAATGTATAGTGACTCTACAAACTCAATATTAATCCTAGGAATCCAAAATGGGGACTTTTACTAATATAATGATGACCCAAGCATAAAAACCATGCTTTAATAGTCATTGTTACAATAATAAAAATTCTTTTCTTTATTCATTTGAAAAATACATTACATAATGACTCAAGTAGATTATTGAAGACCAAACATAGTTACATTTTCTAACACTCCCTCTTAACTAGGGAAGTATTCATAATGTACACATATAATGGAAGATCTCAAACTATATGAAAACATGAAGAACTTTCAGGCACCACAATGCCATGGACTAGATTCCTGACCAGGGCAATCTATCCAACTAGTAACTCAACAATTTAGGCATTGAAATACCATGGACTATATTCCTAACCAGAGAAATCTAATTAGGTGGGAGTAAGGTGGACTCAATATTTCAACCCCTCTGTGTACCATCAGTATTACTTGCTAACAACCAACCCAAACATAGAGGTTTGTATATAAAACAGAGCTCAATATCTATCACCACCTTTTCAACTTCGGGATCCAAACATCAACACAGAGTGTCGGCCTAATGTCTCCCCATGAAATGCTTCAATTGCAAAGACTCAACAAATATCTTCCATTTACTTATCATCAATACAATCAGCAATATCTACCAAACCCATCAAGTTCCTTAGATATTCAATCTTTTTATTAAGAAGAACCTTTGTCATTATGTCTGCTACCTGTTCATCTGCTGGGACATACTCTAACTTCACGATCCCATCCTGCACCAAGTTCCTAATAAAGTGGAAATTATTATTGATATGTTTTGTCCTAGAATAAAACATGGGATCTACAAACATCTTGATACAAATTTAATTGTCACATTTAATCATAGTAGGACCCAGAGAATTTTCGAAAAATTCCATCAAAAGCTTCCTTAACCAAACAACCTATTTTCCTACTTCACATGCAACCACATATTCTACCTCGGAACTACTCAATGGAATTATATCTTTCTTCTTACTCATCCCTGAGATCATATCAGATCCAAGACTAAAGCATCCTCCAATAGTGCTCCTTCCATTGGTCTCACTGCCACTCCAATTAGAGTCTACAAATTCAATTAGCTTAACTTCCTTACCATCATACTTTAGGTAGTGATGTATACTTCAATGAGGATGCCTCAATATATATATTTGGTAGCTATCTAGTGATCATGACAGGGCTCCAACTGAAACTGACTAAGAATGTTCACTGCAAAACATATATGTGGCCTACTATTTACCAGATACATGAGGGAACCCACCAACTGTCGATATGAGGTAGGATCCACGATACTATAGTTGGATCTCCTCAACGTCTTGAGGTTGGTGATCATAGGAGTAGTCATCATCTTAGAATCCATCATCCTAAATTTCTTCAATAACTTGAATATGTACTTTCCTTGCCCCAGATTATCTCCCCAGGTCTTTGCCATACTTCTAGACCTAGGTAATAGTGAATCAATCCAAGAACCTTCGTTTCAAATTTAGCTGCCAACATCTTCTTACATTCTTGAATTATTCTCTCTACACCTGTGATGAATATGTCATCCACATATAGTCAAATGATGACGGTATCATTATTCATTTCCTTGATGTATAAATTTGGATCAACAGAACTCTTCACAAACCCAATTCTAAGTAGATATGCATCCATTCTTACATACCATGCCTTTAGTGCTTACTCCAAACTATATAGGGCCTTCTTAAGTCTGTAAACATGAGAGTCCCTACTATTCACTTCAAATCCCCTGGGTTGTTCAATGTACACTTCTTCATCAATGGTCCCATTTAGAAATGTGGTCTTAGCATCCATTTGATGGATATTCTAGCCCATTGTAGCATCCAATGAAACCAATGATCTATTGGCAGTGTACCTTGTTGTAGGTGCAAACTTTTCTTCATAGTAAATACCTTCCTTTTGAGATAAACCCCTTGCGATGAACCTTGTTTTGTACTTGTCTATACTTCCA
Source organism: Pinus taeda (assembly GCA_000404065.3). Lineage (NCBI taxonomy): Eukaryota > Viridiplantae > Streptophyta > Pinopsida > Pinales > Pinaceae > Pinus > Pinus taeda. The sequence continues at coordinate 37,650 of APFE030978539.1, forward strand.
TGAAAACCATGTTTAATCTTATAGATCTACTTTGATGTGACAACCAATTGGTCACTAGGTCTAGGAATGATCTTTGAAACCCCATTCTTCATGATGGATTGATATTATTCCCACACAGTTTTCTTCCAAACCTCTTCATGCTCAAGTTCATTGAATGTAGATGGTTCAGATTCAATTAACTTTGTAATATATGTAGCATAGCCATAATATCTCTTTGGTTTCTTACATTCCCTAGAGGACTATTACACAATATTTCATCACCAACCTTGCATCCTGGGATTCCAAGTAGAGTTGGTCCCTGAATGGCATCTGCTCTATGTCATACATCAAAATATGTGTCCACATATTCCATGTCACTCAAGAATATTAACCATGCTCATTAATCCTAAAGTTGACCCTTTTTTACCTTTGTTTCAAGATCTTCGCAGGAAATCAGTATCCTCCCTATGACGATGGCTCATAGTGAACAAGAACCTCGCGACATCGTCACAAGAGTACATATGTTCTCAGCAATGGTCAAATAATAGGGATCGTCACAAGGCATTAGTATCCTACCTGCGATGATAACCCAGAATTCACTAATGCCTTACGACATCGTCTCTGAGTCTCAATGTTTGACCTACAATGACCCAAATATGGCAAATTAGTTCAAACATAATACTTTTAGGTGGTTCTGGAGCTGGTTGTTGGGTCAAAGAAGTTCGCCTCTCCTCATTTGAGATGGTGGTTCCACCTTTTGAGTTACCACCCTTGAAGATAAGCTCCCTCTCCCCTCATTTATGGAGGCTCCTCCTCTTATAAAAGCATCCTCCATGACTATGATTAGAGAGTTCGGAGTTCTGAGAGTGCTAGTTGAGTTTTTAGTGTGCTAGTTCTTAGTTTGTTGGATTGATAGCTTACAGTTTGGATTGACTTCCATGTTTTGGATTAAGAGTGTAAAATGGTTTTGTAAGAAGGAACCCTTGTTGTGATTGCCTTAGTTTCATACTTGTGCTTTTGGGTGAGAGAGAGAGTCATCAGTATTTCTGGGAGACCTTTGAGAGTGAATGCTTATGAAGACATGCTGATCAGACCCTTGAAGGAAGCTTGCAACGTCAAGGCATGGTTGGAAGCTTTATTGTTGTTTGCATTAATAAAATCAATGGTTATTTCCTATATCATGTATGAAATGTATGTTGATAGCTTATGGTTCCTTGACTCTATAAGTAGATATTTTTTTGTTGTGCTTTATTATGTGTTTTTTCGTTTTCATATGTTGTTTCAGGTAAATCATTCATTAAGGAGAAGAAAGCGATAGTTGAAGAAACATGACGAAGACTTCATCAAACACTAGTATAAGGTAGGCCTCTTCAATGATAACTATTTAAGGAATTAGCTATTGTCTTTGTCTTGCTGTGACTAGAACCACTCTAGGGCTAGAGGGGTTTTCTCTATTTGCAGAGGGAACTTACCTGCATCACAAGTTGGTGACTCCACTAGGGGCATCCTTTGTGTGTTTGGTGTTGCCTTTGATCTTGATTTGTTTTTGATTGAATTACATAGTGTCTCTTTGTTTTGGGATTGAGCCATTAGTGTTTTGGATCACTTGAGTAGATCTAGTATCCCATCGCACTGTCTGAGTGATAAACCTAGTGTTCTTCAGCTGTTTTTTCCTTGTTTTCCCTCTATGTTGAGATCATCGTTGTTTAATTCCTAACAATTGCGATGAATCACTCATGTCTTCTTTACCCAAGTTGTACGTCGTGGATATCCCGTCATATAGCTATGACGATTACCAAAATTAGACCATCACTGAGAACAGGTGTATCCTTATGACAACATCGCTAAGTTGCTAGTGTATTTCTTGTGAAGATTTGGTGATCGTCTCAGGTTGTCAGTCTTACCGCTGTGAAAATTCTTGTAGGGTTTCTTTTTACAGCCCTGCCTACTGAATAGGCTAGTGTAGCTTGTCGTTTGCTATCTCTTACATCTTATTAAGCTTGTTTTGACTATGTTTTCTAAGGCATATCCTTCTTAGTTCCATTTGTATGAGTTTTGGTGTTTGGGTTGTATGACCTAAGTCTTTTAGATTTTCATCAAGAATTCACTTGTTTTGGGTTGCTTTTCCTTCCAAGATTTTGCACTACATCCACAACAATCTTGTTGATTTGTTTGAAGTTGTTTTCTTGCTGCTTGCCCATCTTCTTGGTTGATCCATAGTAATTGGTCATCAAACTAGCTTGTTGTGTTGATTTGATTTCCATTCACTATTGAAGCATAGACTACATTTTCCTTTTGATCAGTCAAGTTGTGCATTAGCTTATTTATTATTTATTCCAAAAATAAAAAACAATTGCACTCATATAGTATACAAAAATGAAAGCATGTTTGCATTAGTATATTCTTTATGATTAGGAATTGAAAAGAAAAATTCGTATCTTTCATTTTTTCATCATAGTAGTTGCAATATAAGCAAAAATCGATGCATTGTGTTTCCTATTGATTGGATTACTTGCTTGCACTACTGTTCTTGCATTTTCTTGTTTGGAAATGAACTCCTTACCCTCATTTAGGTAGTCGTTCATTGAAAGGAATGGTGTTTTTCCCATCTAGTTGCATTCTAGGAGTGTTAAGGGTACATTCGATAAGGCCTTGAAATCGAGACTTAATTCAAGATTGACTATTAAAATATATTGAATGAGCTTAAAAACGCATTGGAACCTAACACTTACATATTTAGAGGTCTAGGCTAGAGACATGTTCTAGCTTCGTTAAATCTAGTTCCTATTGTTCTCACTAAGGTTGGGTGATTCCTTCTTTTGTGATACAATAGATGCCAGTATGGATTTGTGCTCCCCGTACTATCACATATATATTGGGAGACCCCACTAGGTTATCATCCTATTATCCATAAGAATCCAACTCTACTGCCTTATGAGTCGTAACACACCAAACACAGCATTCGAGAAGATTGACTGTCGTATGGAAAGTCCTTGGTCATTTCTCTTTCATTTTATTACCAAGGTGTATATGCAATTTTATGACTTGTCTGGTAAACCTCTTGCCTAGAATTCTAGAGTAGTCACTTTCGTTCCTTTTCAACTCTTTAAGAGTAAAAGGATTTTCTGAGAAATTGTCCTTTTAGGTTTATTAAACTTCAAAAATGACAGTCACCTTTCATCCTTTTCTCGACCCTTAAAATATGAAAAGGCAAAGTTTTGTTTCAATGTCGTAAAATTAATTTCCCACGAAATATTCCTGGTTAAAGATAGCATTCCTTTCAAGGTCGATTACATGGCAACATTTCTAGAGTCTACCAATGAAGGTCTTCCCCCGGTTGGGAATCTTGGTCCTTTTCCTTCTTTTGGAAATGTTGGTGCTCCTTATATGGCAATGTTGTCCTTGCCTAGGTTAACCATTGGTTTACCTGTTTGGTTGTTTTCAACCTCGGTGGTCCCGAGCATCCCAACTCTTGTTCCATCATATCCTTCATTTGAATCATGCCAAGATGATTCTAGGGTTGACCCTTCACCTTCTTCCCCTATTTCTTCACCGTCCCCTTCTACCTCGCTTGGTGAAAGTTCTAAATCCAACAACCAAGAGGCTAAGAAGAGGAAGACGAAGACGAAGAAGAAGAAGTTAGATAAGTGAGAGGCCACCCATGCAACTATTGCCCTGAGTACACCTCCAATAGAAAACCCTTCTAATCCTCCACGAAAGGTTAAATTTCCTTGTAATTTGTGCAAGGGTGACTATTTTCTTCGTGATTGTCTTGGTATTCCTAGGATCTTATAAGTATGATCTCAAGACCTAACTCATCAATCATCATCGCCCTCTAAATATCATGTCGATGTTACACCCTCAACTAGTAGTGGTAAGAAGAAAGGGAATATTAGATTCCCTGGTAGGTTATGTGAAGGTGAGCATCTTCTTCACCTTTGTCTGCTCATGGATAAAGCTTCCACCATTTTGGAAAATATTACAGCTCCTCAACCCCAACTTCCGATTGGTTATCAAAGGCTTTCCTCTATCCCTCTCTCGGTTGACAAAGAGATTGACTTGGAATCATCTCTTGCCCATCCTGCTTTTCCTGAGCCTGGATGTGTTATGTCTAATCCCGACCAACCATTGGTTGAAAAGAGTGTCAACTTGGTTTCGCTACCAATTGTTCACTCTGTTCTAGAAGAGCATCATGATCATATCGCTCATGTTCTTCTCATCTCATCAGATTCTCTTGAATCAAAGAGTGACCTTCCTATCTCGGCTGATTAAGTGAGTCCTTCTTCGATTCCTACAGAGCATGGGGGCAATCATATGATACCCCCACCAAGTAGTTATGTTTTTTCCTTCGATTGGAGTCACTTGACTACTTTTCACCTCCCATCTTATGTGATTTTCTAGATCACCATGCATGCCTATAATATGGTGGTACATGGCACTTTATTGGTTGAGGGTGTGTCTATTAGTCTCATGTCTTCCACTACTTAGCAAGATTTGGGCTCCCCACAGCTTGTGCCTGTCACCCAGAATCTGTTAGCTTTCGACGGAGGAACCAGTAAACCCTTAGGGATCCTTCTGAAGTTCCCTATTACTTTGGGAGGTGAAACCGTCTATATAGACGTGATGGTCATCTAAGGTGCATTGGATTTCAACTTCTCCTTGGTTGTGACTATGTTTATGTCATTTGGGCTCTTGTTTCTTCGCTTTTCCATGTGGTTTGTTTTCCACATGATGGAAGAATTGTGACTATAGATCAATTGTCATTCTTTGGTCACCAAGTACCTCCTTTGCAACCATCACCCCCTATCGGCTCTTGTTTTCCAGTAGTACTTTCCCCGCCATAGGTTAATTATATGGCTACTCATTCCATCTCTGCATTTGTGATGATCATGCAGATGGTATCGTACATCATGTATTGGGGGCATTGGAACCCGATCTGTCATTGGTGCCCCATGACATGTATTCCTCCCAGAGCATGGTTCTTCCATCCAATGAAGACCTTTTGGGATTCATGTTCTCGTATGGCCCATGAATAGTTTCGCCGAGGATAGTTCTTTTCTATGTCAACCTCGTTAAAAGATGAAACAAGGAGTGATGAGGACAGTTCGTGATCTTGTGTCAACCTCGTTAAAAAATGAAACAAGGAGTATGGAGCATAGTTCCTTGTCTTGTGGCAAGCTTGTTAAAATGTGAATCAAGGAGTCTTGAGGAGAGTTCCCGATCTTGTGTCAACCTCATTTAAAAATGAAACAAGATGTTTGAGGAGAGTTCTTGATCCTATGTCAACCTCGTTAAAAAATGAAACAAATTTCTTGAGGATAGTTCTTTCATTATATCAACCTCGTTTAAAAATGAAACAACTACCTTTTCCCAATCGAGTCTTTGATTGAGATCTCGACAAATCATAGTCGGCTTTCCTTGATCTCGTAAGTGAACCTTCATTACATCCACCTAGTTGAATGCAATGAAGCTTGGGGGGCATGTACCTCGATTGGATCATTATGTTGGGGACATGAGAACATTATTGAAGCATAGCTTTTCATTTGAAGCTTGTGTAAATATGAAACTGAATCCAAGCATAGTTCTTCATGGTTCGAGCTGGTGTAAAAATGAACGCATGCACCGATGTACCATTTTTGGTTTAGTGTGTAAAGTGATTTCTCGCTTATTGTGTCTTTTGTATTTTATGCATATGTTAAATGTATTGATTGATGCATTAGTGAATCATGTATTAGATAGGAATTTACACAAATTATAAGTCATAAGAAACCATTCAGACACAATAAGTAGAAACAATAAAACATAAATAGATGTATATAATGTGTTGCACACCATGGCACTCAATATATATATATATATATATTATATATATTAATATATATATATGTCCCAAAAAAATATGAGTGTTCAGTTACATCATGAGACACATGTCTCTCAAAAATCTGCATAAAAGAAACCTAGAAGTATACTATGCATTATGCTCTTTATACCAGACTACTACTCAGACCACATGTCAAAACAGTCAGTGTATCCTATTTGACACACCTGTGGTGTGTCACTAGTACTGCCTGGGAATCTCTTTGAATCCTCTATAGCCTGGGATCCCCTTAGTCTAGCTCTCTAGGTTACGGGCTATTTCCTCTTCACCATCTCCACCCAGAGGTGGTAAGTCAATCTCTCTGGCAGCCCTCGGGAAGTAGGAGCAAGACCTACTAGTCTCTCAGGACCAACACCTAGAAAGAATTGAGCATAGTAATTAGGGCATGTATATCTAAAATCCAAAAACAACAAAAAATTACAAAAGTTTGTCGGTCAAGCTGAGTCTTTTACCTCTCTCATCCCACTGTTCATCAGGTGGAAGCTGTGTGTTTGGATCACCACTAAAGTCCATCCTAGCGTACGACCAATCCTCGACTATAAATTGTTGGTGGTTCATCCACTCAATAAATTCCGGACCCCGTGATGTAGGCTAGCCACCGCCTCCTCGTGGCATCACGAGTTCCCATCGAGTTTTCTGTTTTTGTCGTGGCCCTGGCCATCCCACCATCACATCCTGTCTCTGGAGAATTGGTACTCATTCTAGCATGAGTGGTATCAAGATTGAGACGTAGCCAAACTATTTTGCCTCCCCCTGATGGCACTTGGTCAGTTGTCTCTTCATATTGAGAGACACGGCCTTTGCCCAATTAAACATAGTAGGGTTCAAGCAATCTTGGGCTAACTGTAACTGAGTCTTGGTCACCTTGTGCTGGGCTCGAGAGCCCAAACTGCTCTAGTTATGTTAAAAAGCAATACCTGTAGTGATAAATCATTAATAGCGACAATTTGTAGCTTGCCACTTGTTGATGATTTTCGTGCTCCTGGGGGGCACTATCTTGCAATGAGTGTATCCGTAGAGTCTCCAGTAACCTGAGTTCCCACCATGTAGGGTATCTCTCCTCTTCTTGAAAATCTAGTCAAAAGTAGATGTCCATGGCATCAAATTCAATTTCTTGCCCACGGATGATGAATTTTCCTTCGTTTGGATTCCATGCTCAGATCAAATATTCTAAGAGATCCATTTGTGCTCTTAGCAGTGGTGTGACGAAGAACTTCAGTAACCCACAGTTTCACAGGATGTTCAGACACTAAGCATCTACCATTCCCATCTCACCATCATGGTCATGGGTATGTTCTTGCCATATGAACACCATTGTTTATCCCTACATGCATAAACATCCCGTTGTTAAAATCCATCAAACCATTTTCACCATTTAAAACTGATTATAAATGAATATTTTTGGGTTCCGATGCTCATCATAGCTATTTTAATGAAGATTTTTGGGTTCCATTGCTCGTTGCAGCTGTGCTTAAAACAGCTGCAACGAGCCGATTTTCATAGTTCAAAAATTCACTTGTCGTCGCAAGTGTACATCACTTTCTTGCAACGATCCCATTTTTTCCTCATGCAAATTTCTTGGTTGTCACAGCCCCAAGGGGGAACTTGCGGAAACCAAGGTGGAATTTTTGTCCAAAAAATTCCTTAAATCCCCGTCTAAAACATGAAATTGTGTCTAATTTGGGTGAAAAAACAAAGGTAGGATAGGGTATCTACCTGGAAGAAGCGCGAAAGGCAATGGACCACTGAGTTTCCTGGAATCAATTGCCCAGTTTCACAAGGTACACAATGTTTGAAGTTTTTACCATAAATAAAAACACACGTGAATTGGTTTTTTACCATAATGTCTCTTTTATAACATTTTTTTTTTAATTTAGGGTTTTCCTTAAGGTTTGAAATTAGACTTTTGACCTATATGTGTGTTTTTGCAAGGCAGATCTTATGCTTGCGTTTTCTTGTGTAGCAACAGGTGTTTCGAGCACTGGTGATGATCAATGTATGAATTATATACTCAGTCAATATCAAAAAAATCTTTTTCGAGTCAACTTTAAGCTCTTTTATGACTCTTGAAACATAAAAAGATTTCCGAGCCCTTGTTGTATCGATCTCATTAATGGTTACGAAACGTCATGTCCCCAGTAAGTTTTTTACTTTTTTAGGCTCGAGGCACTATTTACGAAAAGTACTCCTTGATTGAAATGGTCAAGCGGTTCTCTCGAGTATCATTTACTACCTTTTCGGGCTGGAGAGACACAAACATACGAAAAGGGCCCCTTTGGAGTTTTCTTTTCTGTGTCTTTTTCAAACTCTCTAAACATGAAAAAGACTCTGAGATTTACCTATGTCAGATTCATTAAACCCTAACGAAATTGGACTCATCACCATGATGACACTCGAGCTTCTACTCCATAGGGCTCATTAAAATTTCACTGGGTTGGATGTGTCCAAAGGACAAACTTACATTGCAAGCATATGATATCCGCTTCAAACTTGTGTTTCAAAAATAATTGGGGTACTCACCAACAATGGTGGGGGGAAATTTGGAAATATTCTGTTTATTACCTACTGTAGCTTGTCACTCTTGAACATCGACACCTTCATTGCTTCTCATCGGGTTTTGGATATCCTCACTTCATCATTGGCCTTTTGTGGTTTGGGTTCTTCATTTTTTCTCATTCCATTCGATCCCTGCTAACTTCGCATGACCTTCGATCCCTTTGTACCAAAATTCTACCACATTCGAGAGTTGTGTCGTCGATATGTTCAAGAGCTTAATCCTTATGTGGTTTGTGTCCTTACATCCTCCTCTGAGTCACTATTTCATCCATCTACAATTTTTTCCTTTGTCTCACGTCATTGATGTGGGAAACATTATGGCCCTCCTGTGACGGATCACTTCTTGTTGACATCAACTCATTATCTAGGAAGTTTATCTAGAGACTCCATTCAAGTACCTTGGAGCTTGCATGCCTCAATGGCAAGTTCTTCACACTCAACGACAAGCTTGCATCATTGGTCTTCAATCACGTGATTTCACAAGTGTTTGACTCCAGGTCATTCTTCACACTTTGTGGATTGTACTAGCAGTACCTTGATAACCATTGACATTACTGGTGGTCTCTCTCATGCTGGTGAACGGTTCACATCATTGGCTGGTAATCAAGAGATTTTCTAGCATGATCGACCTCAACACATTTATTTGCATGTTAGAAATTGTACAGTGGACATGTCGGGATTCAAGGCCCTGGGCTCAGATCACACAAATCTAGGTTGCATGGATTATTTATACATGATTCTTTTGATTGGATGGCTGCGACCATACCTATGTTCTCATATGGTCTTTTTGATTGGATGGCTACATCCATACCACATGCCAGTTCTATTTGTCTTTTGGATGGAAGCACCCATACCTCAACTACATGTACTTCTTTCACTATCAGAGATATCAGTTGTAATTGTTACACTAAAAATTGTCACCATGACTATCTGCAGTTAATATGGCTCCATCAATAGTTATATTATCCTCCTTGTCAAGCCTAATACCTCTGCTCTCCATGTCAAACTTCAAGAAAGAGAGAAAGTCAATAAAAATCATGTTTATCTCTGGGTACGCAGGTTCTCTCTACCTTGCCTGCGTGTACGCATCCCAAGCTCATTGTACCTGCGTACTTGTACGCTCTGTAAGTCAAGGGATGGGTGCGTACTCCTGTAAAGGTCAAAAGGCGCGAGTTTCATCTTAAAAAAGTTACTTGTGGTCACTTCTAGAGCTTTCTAGAAGAGTGTTTGACGTGTATTGAGCGCCTCCAGATGGTTCATGCATCCCTATGATAGAGGAACTTATCCCATCAAGAGAGGAGCTACCCCATCCAAAAGAGGGAGTATCCCATTGATGTTGGACCTGAATAACTTCCTCTAAAACACTATAAATACAGGCATTGGGCCAAAGGAGGGGAGGTTGAAAGCTGAACATTCCAAAGGGTAGATGCTGCTGGAATTAGGACTTCCATTGTAAGCTTGTGAGGAGAGATTACCATCCTTTCTTGTTTCATTTGGAAGTGGGTGAGCTTGTCAAAGTAGAGGAAAACTCTTGCTGGACCCTGGGAGGAACTTGCACAACACCAAGGCTCAGGTTGTAATGGTTTCTTTTTTGTTTCCTTAATACAAATAAGTCCATTCTTCTCAATGATTTGTTGTTAATGAATTGTTTCATATACTCCTTGGTCTATATGTTGAATATGTTTTGTTTTATGAGATATTCAGGTGTTATGTAATCGTTTGATTGTTAGTGTATGCAGGTTTCGAAGTGAAGGAGGAGCTCATCTGGATC
>APFE030978561.1:11015-30781 GCA_000404065.3 Pinus taeda
TTATCAAATTTAAATTTTTTTATTTTCTTTTGTATTGTTTTTTTTCAATATTTTAATCTTTTTTTTCTTTTGTATTTTTCATTTTATTTTATTTTTTATTTTTTCTAGAAGGTCCGTGTCGATGCTCGTCTAGCAACCCGATCCCATTATGTACAATTTGATAGTTGATTTTAAATTTTTCGTTATAATGGATCGAGTCTGCCCCCACAATGTATCAATTTCATGGTTGGTCTTTAAGATTTCATTACAACGGGTTAAGTTCACCTACACCGCGTGTCAATTTGATGGTTGATTTTTAATTTTTTGTTGCAATGTATCATGTTGTCTTAGGCTAAGATTTTAAAATTGCTATATATTTAGCATTTAAAGAATAAATTACTCTTGGTATAATAACTCTTTCAGCCAGGTGTTCATTTTTAAAGTTTTTTGTTATAAAATTTTCCATAATGTCATGCTTGAAATATTTTGAAAATTTTAGATTTTTTCTAGTCATAATTTTTGGTTTTAATTGCATGGTTGAAAAATTGTCAAGATTTTAATGTTTTTCTAAGTCATGATAATTGATCTTTAATGCTATGGTTGAAAACAATTACAGTTTCAGCGTTTTTTAGATTCAAGATATTTTATCTTTAACAACATGGATGGAAATTGTTGGAATTATCAGGATTTGAGACATGATATTTTATCTTTAACATCATGTCCGAGAATTGTTGGAATTTTACAGTTTTTCAAAGTCCAGATATTTTATCTTTAATTCCAGAATCAACACTTAGTTTTTTTAAGAGTATTTTTTTATTCCATTTTGCAAAAAAAAAAATGGTTTTTACTTCCATTTAAAAAAAAAGTTGAAAATTTACCCTTAAAAAAAACATCGCTCTAGCATACACAATTTTTATTTTTAGGTTGTTTTTTCATATTTTTTTGGGGTTTTTGGGCTAGAATACTTGTTTTGAGGTAATAGTTCTTGTTTGATCGGTAACTATGTTGCTTATGATGTTCCTTCATTTGTGTGACTTGAATTTTCAAAAAGAAGGCCCAATAATGATGTGTTATCTCATGCAGTTCAAACCACTTGTGAAAATACCAAATGGGTATCCAAAAATGTTGTCAGATTTTCAAATTGAATATTTCACGGCTCCTCAGGTGCCTTCTTTCATTAGATGTAAATATCCCAAAATGAGGCCCAAAAACTTAACATCATCTTGTGTAATTCAATCCACTTATGAGACTTCAAAATAGGTATCCAAACATTCTCTCATATTTTGAAATAAAGAATTTGACTACTCGTGAGGTGCCTTCCTTTGCACAACACAAATCTCTAAAAAAATAGAGATTCAAGACTAACACCTCATCTCATGCAATTCTGACTAGTTGTGAAACTCCTAAATGGGTATACAAATATGCTCTCATATTTTGAAATGAAGAATTTTACTACTTGTGAGGTTCCGTCTTTAGCATGACTCAAATTTACTGAAAACGATTCCATGACTTGCAGAAAACGGTTTCATGACTTGCACGTCATCTTGTATAATTATGAACACTAGAGGAACTTTCAAATGGGTATTCAAATATACTCATAGTTTTTGAAACAAAGCATTACACCACACATAACGTGCCTTATTTCATGTGACAATGCTTTTCCACAAGGAGGCACAAGAAGATCACATCATCTCTTGCAATTTGGACCACTTGTAAAACTTTCAAATGGTATCCAAATATGCTCTCAGATTTTGAAACCAAGAATTTCATCGCTTATGGTGTTCCTTCTTTTGTGTGACCTAAATTTTCAAAAAAGAGGCCCAAGAATGGTGTGTCATCTTGTGCAATTTAGATCACTTGAGGAACTCCCAAATGGGTATCCAAACATGCTCTCATATTTTCAAATGGAGTATTTCACCTCTCATGAGGTGACTTCTTTCGTACAATGTGAATATGCCAAAAGGAGGACCAAGAACTTTGTGTCGTGTTGTACAATTCATGCCACTTGTGAGACTCCGAAACAGGTATCCAAACACGCTCTCATATTTTGTAATAAATAATTTGACTACTCATAAGTTTCCTTCCTTCGCATGATACGAATCTCTAAAAAAGAGGCTCAATATTGACACGTCATCTCGTGCAATTCAGACCACTTGTGAAACTCCTAAATGGGTAGAAAAATATACTCTTAGATTTTCAAAGGAAGAATTTTATTACTTATTAGGTCAAAGCCTCTTTCTCATGAACCAAATTTTCCAACAAGAGTTCCTAGAGTTTCACATCATCTTGTACAATTCTAAATACTTGTGAAAATTCCAAAAAGGGTATTCAAATATGCTCACAGATTTTGAAATGGAGCATCTCACCACTCATGAGGTGCCTTATTTCACATGATTTTTTTTTTTCCCAAAAGGAGGTGCAAGAACATCAAATCATCTATTGCCATTTATACCACTTGTAAAACTCCCAAATGGGTATTCAAATATGCTATGAAATTTTGAAACCAATAGTGTCACTGCTCATGATGTGCCTTCTTTTGTGTGCCCTGAATTTTCAAAAAAGAGACCCCAGAAGAATGTATCATCTTGTGCAATTCAGAACACGTGTGAAACTCCCAAATGGATATCCATACATGCTATCATATTTTCAATGGAGCATTTAATTTTTGTTTAATTTTTTATATTTCTAAGTTAATTTAATTTAAATTTTTAACAATTTATCAATTTTTTTTGCTTTTGCCTGTTTTTCTAATTTAATTTATTTTTTGTCATGTATTTAAATTATTTATTCGTTTAATTATTATTATTTTTGTTTTTTCTTGTTGTTTTATTTTTTCTAATTTTAATTTGTGTCTTTTGTATAGTTTTTTGTGTTTTTTTGACTGTTTTTAATTTCTTTTACAATATTTGAATATCCTCTTCTTTTTATTACATTACTGTGCCTTTTTTTTAATTTAAATCGTTTATTTCTTTTGTCCCTATTTGGTGTTTTTAATTGTTTTTTTTTCAATTTAAATTTTGTTTTTTTTTGTATTATTTTTTATTGTTTCTTTTTATCAATTAAATTTTTACTTTTCTTTTGTATTATCTTTTTTAATGTTTTTTTTCAATATTGAATCTTTCTTTCTTTTATTTTTCATTTTATTTTATTTTTTATTTTTCCTACAAGGTCCGTGTCGATGCTCGTCTAGCATCCCGATCCCATTATGTACAATTTGATAGTTGATTTTAAATTTTAAGTTATAATGAATCGAGTCTGCCCCCACAATGTATCAATTTCATGGTTGGTCTTTAAGATTTCATTACAACAGGGTAATTTCACCTACACCGCGTGTCAATTTGATGGTTGATTTTTAATTTTTTGTTGAAATGTATCATGTTGTCTTAGGCTAAGATTTTAAAATTGCTATATATTTAGCATTTAAAGAATAAATTACTCTTGGAATAATAACTCTTTCAGTCAGGTGTTCATTTTTAAAGTTTTTTGTTATAAAATTTTTCATAATCTCATGCTTGAAATATTTTGAAAATTTTAGATTTTTTGTAGTCATAATTTTTGGTTTTAATTGCATGGTTGAAAAATTATCAAGATTTTAATGTTTTTCTAAGTCATGATAATTGATCTTTAATGCTATGGTAGAAAACAATTACAGTTTCAGTGTTTTTTAGATTCAAGATATTTTATCTTTAACAACATGGATGGAAATTGTTGAAATTTTCAGGATTTGAGACATGATATTTTATCTTTAACATCATGTCCGAGAATTGTTGGAATTTTACAGTTTTTCAAAGTCTAGATATTTTATCTTTAATTCCAGAATCAACACTTATTTTTGTAAGGGTGCTTTTTTCTTCCATTTTGCAAAAAAAAAAAATGGTTTTACTTCCATTTAAAAAAAAATGTTGAAAATTTACCCTTAAAAAAAACATTGCTCTAGCATGCACAATTTTTATTTTTAGGTTGTTTTTTCATGTTTTTTTGGGGTTTTTGGGCTAGAATACTTGTTTTGAGGTAATAGTTCTTGTTTGATCGGTAACTATGTTGCTTATGATGTTCCTTCATTTGCGTGACTTGAATTTTCAAAAAGAAGGCCCAATAATGATGTGTTATCTCATGCAATTCAAACCACTTGTGAAAATACCAAATGGGTATCCAAAAATGTTGTCAGATTTTCAAATTGAATATTTCACGACTCTTGAGGTGCCTTCTTTCATTAGATGTAAATATCCCAAAATGAGGCCCAAAAACTTAACATCATCTTGTGTAATTCAATCCACTTATGAGACTTCAAAATAGGTATCCAAACATTCTCTCATATTTTGAAATAAAGAATTTGACTACTCATGAGGTGCCTTCCTTTGCACAACACAAATCTCTAAAAAAGAGAGATTCAAGACTAACACCTCATCTCGTGCAATTCTGACTAGTTGTGAAACTCCTAAATGGGTATACAAATATGCTCTCATATTTTGAAATGAAGAATTTTACTACTTGTGAGGTTCCCTCTTTATCATGACTCAAATTTACTGAAAACGATTCCATGACTTGCAAAAAACGGTTTCATGACTTGCATGTCATCTTGTATAATTATGAACACTAGAGGAACTTTCAAATGGGTATTCAAATATACTCATAGTTTTTGAAACAAAGCATTACACCACACATAAGGTGCCTTATTTCATGTGACAATGCTTTTCCAAAAGGAGGCACAAGAAGATCACATCATCTCTTGCAATTTGGACCACTTGTAAAACTTTCAAATGGTATCCAAATATGCTCTCAGATTTTGAAACCAAGAATTTCATCGCTTATGATGTTCCTTCTTTTGTGTGACCTGAATTTTCCAAAAAGAGGCCCAAGAATGGTGTGTCATCTTGTGCAATTTAGATCACTTGAGAAACTCCCAAATGGGTATCCAAACATGCTCTTGTATTTTCAAATGGAGTATTTCACCTCTCATGAGGTGACTTCTTTCGTACAATGTGAATATGCCAAAATGAGGACCAAGAACTTTGTGTCATGTTGTACAATTCATGCCACTTGTGAGACTCCGAAACAGGTATCCAAACATGCTCTCATATTTTGTAATAAAGAATTTGACTACTCATAAATTTCCTTCCTTCGCATGATATGAATCTCTAAAAGGAGGCTCAAGATTGACACGTCATCTCGTGCAATTCAAACCAGTTGTGAAACTCCTAAATGGGTAGAAAAATATACTCTTAGATTTTCAAAGGAAGAATATTATTACTTATTAGGTCCAAGCCTCTTTCTCATGAACCAAATTTTCCAACAAGAGTTCCAAGAGTTTCACATCATCTTGTACAATTCTAAATACTTGTGAAAATTCCAAAAAGGGTATTCAAATATGCTCACAGATTTTGAAATGGAGCATCTCACCACTCATGAGGTGCCTTATTTCACATGATTTTTTTTTTTCCAAAAGGAGGTGCAAGAACATCAAATCATCTATTGCCATTTATACCACTTGTAAAACTCCCAAATGGGCATTCAAATATGCTATGAAATTTTGAAACCAAGAGTGTCACTGCTCATGATGTGCCTTCTTTTGTGTGACTTGAATTTTCAAAAAAGAGACCCCGGAAGAATGTATCATCTTGTGCAATTCCGAACACTTGTGAAACTCCCAAATGGATATCCATACATGTTATCATATTTTTAATGGAGTATTTAATTTTTGTTTAATTGTTTATATTTATAAGTTAATTATCTTTATTGTTTATTTTTATCTTTTTTGCCTTTTTCTATTCTATTTTTTTTTGTCATTTTAATTTTTTATTTTAATTTTTATTTCTTGTGATTAATTTTTATTTTTTTGTTTTTTTTTAATTTGTTATTTTTTTCCATATTTGATTTTCCTTTTCTTTTGTTTATTTTGTGTGTTTTTCTTTTTTTTATTTATCTTTTATTTCTTTGTTTATTTGTTTGTGTTTTTTTAAATTGTTTTTTATTTATTTTTCATTTTTTCAATTTTTTTTATTTAATTATTTAATTATTGTTTTCTTTTTATCAATTTAAAAATTTTTAATCTTTTTGATGTTTTTTTAATATTTGAATCTTTCTTTTCTTTTGTATTTTTCATTTCATTTTATTTTTTATTTTTTCTACAAGGTTCGTGTCGATCCTCGTCTAGCAACCCGATCCCATTATGTACAATTTGATAGTTGATTTTAAATTTTTCGTTATAATAAATCGAGTCTGCCCCCACAATGTATCAATTTCATGGTTGGTCTTTAAGATTTCATTACAACGGGTTAAGTTCACCTACACCGCGTGTCAATTTGATGGTTGATTTTTAATTTTTTGTTGCAATGTATCATGTTGTCTTAGGCTAAGTTTTTAAAATTGCTATATATTTAGCATTTAAAGAATAAATTACTCTTGGTATAATAACTCTTTCAGTCAGGTGTTCATTTTTAAAGTTTTTTGTTATAAAATTTTCCATAATGTCATGCTTGAAATATTTTGAAAATTTTAGATTTTTTGTAGTCATAATTTTTTGTTTTAATTGCATGGTTGAAAAATTGTCAAGATTTTAATGTTTTTCTAAGTCATGATAATTGATCTTTAATGCTATGGTTGAAAACAATTACAGTTTCAGTGTTTTTTAGATTTAAGATATTTTATCTTTAACAACATGGATGGAAATTGTTGGAATTATCAGGATTTGAGACATGATATTTTATCTTTAACATCATGTTCGAGAATTGTTGGAATTTTACAATTTTTCAAAGTCCAGATATTTTATCTTTAATTCCAAAATCAACACTTATGTTTTTAAGGGTGCTTTTTTCTTCCATTTTGCAAAAAAAAATGGTTTTTACTTCCATTTAAAAAAAATGTTGAAAATTTACCCTTAAAAAAACATCACTCTAGCATACACAATTTTTATTTTTAGGTTGTTTTTTCATGTTTTTTTGGGGTTTTTGGGCTAGAATACCTGTTTTGAGGTAATAGTTCTTGTTTGATCGGTAACTATGTTGCTTATGATGTTCCTTCATTTGTGTGACTTGAATTTTCGAAAAGAAGGCCCAATAATGATGTGTTATCTCATGCAATTCAAACCACTTATGAAAATACCAAATGGGTATCCAAAAATGTTGTCAGATTTTCAAATTGAATATTTCATGGCTCCTGAGGTGTCTTCTTTCATTAGATGTAAATATCCCAAAATGAGGCCCAAAAACGTAACATCATCTTGTGTAATTCAATCCACTTATGAGACTTCAAAATAGGTATCCAAACATTCTCTCATATTTTGAAATAAAGAATTTGACTACTCATGAGGTGCCTTCCTTTGCACAACACAAATCTCTAAAAAAAGAGAGATTCAAGACTAACACCTCATCTCGTGCAATTCTGACTAGTTGTGAAACTCCTAAATGGGTATACAAATATGCTCTCATATTTTGAAATGAAGAATTTTACTACTTGTGAGGTTCCCTCTTTATCATGACTCAAATTTATTGAAAATGATTCCATGACTTGCAGAAAAAGGTTTCATGACTTGCATGTCATCTTGTATAATTATGAACACTAGAGGAACTTTCAAATGGGTATTCAAATATACTCATAGTTTTTGAAACAAAGCATTACACCACACATAAGGTGCCTTATTTCATGTGACAATGCTTTTCCAAATGGAGGCACAAGAAGATCACATCATCTCTTGCAATTTGGACCACTTGTAAAAATTTTAAATGGTATCCAAATATGCTCTCAGATTTTGAAACCAAGAATTTCATCCCTTATGATGTTCCTTCTTTTGTGTGACCTGAATTTTCAAAAAAGAGGCCCAAGAATGGTGTGTCATCTTGTGCAATTTAGATCACTTGAGGAACTCCCAAATGGGTATCCAAACATGCTCTCATATTTTCAAATGGAGTATTTCACCGCTCATGAGGTGACTTCTTTCGTACAATGTGAATATGCCAAAAGGAGGACCAAGAACTTTGTGTCGTGTTGTACAATTCATGCCGCTTGTGAGACTCCGAAACAGGTATCCAAACATGCTCTCATATTTTGTAATAAATAATTTGACTACTCATAAGTTTCCTTCCTTCGCATGATATGAATCTCTAAAAAAGAGACTCAAGATTGACATGTCATCTTGTGCAATTCAGACCAGTTGTGAAACTCCTAAATGGGTAGAAAAATATACTCTTAGATTTTCAAACGAAGAATTTTATTACTTATTAGGTCCAAGCCTCTTTCTCATGAACCAAATTTTCCAACAAGAGTTCCAAGAGTTTCACATCATCTTGTACAATTCTAAATACTTGTGAAAATTCCAAAAAGGGTATTCAAATATGCTCACAGATTTTGAAATGGAGCATCTCACCACTCATGAGGTGCCTTATTTCACATGATTTTTTTTTTCCAAAAGGAGGTGCAAGAACATCAAATCTTCTATTGACATTTATACCACTTGTAAAACTCCCAAATGGGTATTCAAATATGCTATGAAATTTTGAAACCAAGAGTGTCACTGCTCATGATGTGCCTTCTTTTGTGTGACCTGAATTTTCAAAAAAAAGACTCTGGAAGAATGTATCATCTTGTGCAATTCAGAACACTTGTGAAACTCCCAAATGGATATCCATACATGCTATCATATTTTCAATGGAGTATTTCATTGCTCGTGTGGGGGCCTTCTTTCATACAATGTGAATACGCCAAAAGCATGCCCAAGAACCTTGCATCATCTTGTGTAATTTAGATCACTTTGGAGGCTCTAAAATATGTGTTTAAACATGCTCTCATATTTTGAAATAGAGAATTTGACTACTCATGAGGCACCTTCCTTCGCACGACACAAATATCTAAAAATGAGGATCAATATTCACACATCATCTCATGCAATTTTGACCACTTTTAAAACTCTTAAATGGGTATACAAACACTCTTAGATTTTGAAATGAATAATTTTACTACTTATGAGGTTCCCTCTTTCTCGTGAATTAAAATTTTCGAAAAAAGGTCCAAGAATTGCACGTCATCCTGTACAATTATTAACACTTCTAAAACTTCCAAAAGAGTACTCAAATATCCTCACAAATTTTTAAATGGAGAATTTCAACACTCATGAGGTGCCTTATTTTGCTTAATACATATTTGACAAAAAGAGGAGCAAGAACATCACATCTTCTCTTGAAATTCATACCACTTGTAAAACTCCCAAATGGGTATCCAAATATGCTCTCAAAGTTTGTAACCAAGAATTTCATAGCTCGTTATGTGCCTTCTTTTATATGAGCTAAATTTTCCAAAAAGAGGCTAAAGAATGATGCATTTTCTTGTGAATTAAAACCACTTGTGAAACTTCTAAAAGGGTGTCCAAACATGCTCCCATATTTTAAAATTAAGAATTTAACCACTCGTGAAGTGCCTTATTTAATATGACATGAAAATTCCAAAAGGAGGCCCAAGAACCTTGCCTCTGTTGATTTTTCAAGTGCAATACAAACACTAATTTTTGAACTTTGATAATTGTTTCCAATAATGTATATATTATTTTAGCACTCCTATTTTATAAATAAGCAAATACACTCCGTAAATTCAACCATAAAATTGTAAGATAATATCGATCACAATGCACAAACATAACACAAGATTTAACCTAAAAAACCCACTGGGGAAAATCCTAACCTTTTTCTTAGAGAAATTATTTCACTACTACAAATTCACTCCAAAAAGCCATTCGTTCGACCCCATGTCATTACAAGTTACAGCAACTCCATATTCCAGTAAACGTCACATGCAGTACGGTCGAAATTTGGACATCCCAAGTTTTTGTTGAAATTTTGATGCAAACCATTGTGGGAACCTTGGCATGAAAGCCAAACATTTTCATGGAAAGACCCTGACATAACCATCATAAATTTGGAAAAGATAAGCACTAGCCGAAGGCCATCATCAAAAACCTACACATATTCGTTGGATGACAAAGGGAAAGCAGGGTTGGTCCACTAACATGAAGTTTTTTCGTCCAACAATATTTCGATAGTCTCCACGTTATTTGTGGGTGTAACCGTTGTGGAAAGACCAACAAAAATGTATCATCGAATGATCGAACAAAGTTTAAGTAGAGGTGTATCGACGTCATATTTTTCTTTTGAAAAATTTGCCATAGTGGCAACACACCGTGCCATAGGAATACCCGACATAGTCGTCAATTAAAAAAAAAAATTGAAACAAATAATGACTTTATCCCCTTTTTTCAAAAGAAAAAACGTCCTCTTTCAAAACTTTATAATACATGTGCTTTTGGGATTTTGATCCTTTTTAGAAATATATAACCACGTGTTGAAATGAGGTGGAGGGCATGCGGCACAAAAACCAAAAGTGGTTTACGAAAACCAAAAACAGCTAAGCGGGATCCCTTGTAATGGTTTTGATTTTTTTGTTTTTTTGGGAAGGGGTTGGGTGTGGGGCTTCCGCTTTTCATCTCAATCATTGATCTTTCGTATTGGTTATTTTTGTTAAACCATTTAATGTGGAAAACCCCCACCACGTTAAAATTCGACGAGCATGGGGTCCCACATATCATAGATTTGGATTACTTTTGGGCATTGACTAATATGAGCCGTTAATTTCTCCAATATTTGGAAGAAGGATAAACCTTCGTCTTTTTCCACTGCACTCCATGTATAAACAATCTCTTGCACCTAACTATTTCTTGATATTCCCCGAATATGGAAAGTGTGCTTTGCATGTTGTTCACCTTGATAACTCTCTCAATTATTCTGCATTAAATCCTAGATTTGAGCCATCTTGTTTTGAAGACGCATTCCTTAGTTTAACAAGTTATGTTGTAATCAAGATATGTAACAACATGATCATGATTAGCATGATTATAAGTTTGTATAGCTTAAATTTTTTTGAACGGTTGGCTACAATAGTTTAGGCAAAGTTTTAAAAAAAATTGAAAACCAAAATTTGTCCTCGACTGGATCTCTTAGTGTTATTCCTTGACACTTCGAGATCTGAAACCTCCATATCCATCCAAATGATAATTGACCTACAACATGATTGAAAAGTTAAATCATATGTGATCAAAGACAAACAATTAATGGTTCACAATAAATAGACAATGTAAGGACCCTCCTGGCTTGAAATCCCATCCCATCATGCTATGAATAGTGAATTCATATCCCATGGCATCATAGAATCATCATCATGGCTGATCTAGAGGGTAGTACGTGTGCTTGGCATGTGCCCTTCCTCTCTAGGTAGGTCAATCTTTGTACAAACGATGATTCTTTGCTAAAAAATTAATATTCACTTCAACTCACAGGAGGGTTGCAAGGCTGGGAAATTCATTATAATTGAAGGCTGAATTGATTGCTTAAGTGTGGAAAATTATAGCTAAGCGAGGACCATCATGCTACAAATGGCGACTTCATATCCCCTAACATCAAAGAATCACAATCAAGGACAATATGGATAGTTGTACATGTGATTGGCATGTGCCCTCCCTCTCTAGGTGGGTCGATCCTTGTACATATGACTGGTTCTTTGATAAAAAATTAATATATACTCGAGCTCATAGGAGGGTTGCAAGGCTGGGAAATTCATTGCAATTGAAGGTTGAATCGATTGCTCAAGTATAGGAAATTTCTCCCTTCAATATTATATCCATGCGAGGGTTTCTTTGCTTTAATTTAAATTGTCCCTTGGAGCACTGGATTTTCCTCAATTTGATAGATGTGCCTTCTTGACTTAGTCGAAGCTCTGGACAGTGGATAATTTAGTGCCTTCCCTGGAAAGCTCCACTTTCTCAGTCTCCCTTGTCTCCTTCTCCTATTCATTCCACCTCCCTTTGCACACTTTTCTTGCCAATTTTCCCCTCCCCTCTACCTTGCAATTGCAGTCCCACTCCTTTTTTCTCAAGAAGCTTGCACTCCTTGATGCAGTTCACGTTCCTTAGTGCAACAAGACACATTGATCATTTCAAATCTACCCCTACAACACTACGAGCTTCCAATATCTGTGAATCTTTTCCTCACCCTTCGGTTACCCAACATGCAGTAGATGATGATGTCCATCAACATATCCAACAACTTTATAACTCAATTCACTTCCTCATGGATGAAGTGGAGCAACTCAAAACCTGTGTATGACAACTAGAAGATGAGAATGAAGCATTACATCACCAAATTGTTGATCTCCAAGCTCAGTGGAATCAAGAATACCAACAAAGTTAAGGCAATGGTAGTTTTAGAGCCTTTTCAGACATGTCAATTGCCCCCCTTACTTGAGGAATGGTTGCTTTTTGTAAGTTTGTCTTTTTGGGGGTACTAGGACTAGAATTAAAATGTTGTTGTACATATCGAAGTTGTTTTTTATATGAATGTAAATCTAGTCAATATGTTTTATGTGGACAATTTTTTGGGAAACTATGATCTATTTGGCATATGCATGTAGATTTTAACCCCGTACAGAAATTACCTGCATACAAATTCTAAAACATACAAAATAAACAATGCGAGAGCATAACACATAAAACACATATACACAGAGATTTTCCCCTAGATCGCTAAACTGGGATTACCAACTTGATTTTTCATTATGTTCCTTTCAATGTTACAATACATATTTATACATGTCGAAGCATCCAATACCATGGACCGAAAACCATTGTGTCCAAAACCATGGACCGAAAACCATCATGTCCAAAACCATGTACGAAAATCATGCACAAAACCATAGGTGGGTCCGCCCAACCTAACATAGGGTCCAAAACCAAAATTTTCTGGGGCGCTACCCCGGACCCCATAGAGTGGGGTTACCTACACCCCTCAAACCCCTTGTGAACCCCCCGCTATGCAATCGACGCAACAAAGGGGGGGCTTCAGCCCCCCTCTAACTCCCTAGTTAACTATGTGGGCTAGTCGTGGAAAGAATATAACACAACCCAACGATCAAACACTCATTTTCTTTAATAAAAACATGTTCATATTTTTCTTCCTAAAAAATATAGATAGACTCATATTTTATGTTTACAATAGGTTTTTAGAAGAAGGTCTTAGGTGTTTTTCCATGTTCTCTCTTGCCAAATTCTCTCCGGGGTTTTTTGTTTTTGTTTTTTTATTTTTTGTCTCTATTGCATACCAACGCAAAATTAATATCAATCTAATCAATTATGTCAAAAAAACTAAAAGAAAATATTCAAATATATCATGTGAGAACCAAAAAAGTTATGAATAATTTTATATTCATAACAAAAACATTTCCAAAACAAGTGATACATAGTAGCTAGTCCCTGTCGCTTACTTTAAATAGAGTTAAATTATAATTAAAAACAATTAAAAACAATTAAAAACATAAAAATTCCATGAATAGTTTATATTAAAAATGTAGTTGTTATTTCTCAGATCCACAATCATATCCATAAAAACAAGCAAAGGCACTTTGCAAATGCATAAAAGAAATGACATGGCACACAAAGTGAATTGACTTGGACATGAATAATCATTACCAACAAGTAATAATTGTGTTCAATAGTTCTAAAGATGTATCGATGTACGAGTTGACTAACTTCTACTTGTCACTTTAATTTTCTCATTGCATATGGAAATTTGGTGGCACTAGATCAACAATGACTCAGCTGAGACATTGATAATCTTTACCAATAAGTATCATATAAATATTAATTCTATTGAGGGTTGGAATGTTGTGGTCAACCATAAACGAAGACAAGACAATGGTGAAACTAAGAAAAATCTCGCGAAGATGGCGATCACAAGTAACATAAATGGATTATTTCCACCTTAATATAATATTCTTTGATGTTGCGCACATCACTTGCAGCGTACATGGAATAATAGGTAAAGTAGATAACATTTTCATAATTTTCCTCTGATTTGGTAGACATCAAGTTGACTTAGTATTGTAGACATCAGGTTGACTTAGCATGGAGTAATAGGAATAGAAGAATACTTCATAATGCTTTGGGTTCATAGTCATTATGGATCACATTAATAAACATATTGATTATTCTAAAGCTTAAGGAGTGTGCAAGTTCTAGCCCGCATTTCCCAACATGTGTATGATGCCCACCATTAGATGGTAGGTGGGGGTTCATATGTATCAGAGTTTAAAACAAGTTGAACCCTCACGCTGGTGTTTTTTGACATTGTTTATCATCATATCGATAGTTGACATTGAATGTGGGGACCCCCCCTCTTATGTCTAACACTACTAAAGCTAGTCCCCACATAATGGTTTACGGTTTTGAGAAAATCATCAGTCAAGCGAGCCTAGAGAAACCATGCTATAATTTTAAACAAAAAAGGAGATTTCAAGCTAAGAAAAACACATAAATAATTATCAAGCGGTTGAAGGGTAGTTGAGCCTCTAGTTTGAACCATTGCATTATTCTCTATGCTACAACCTTGTTCTAATTCTTAACGCATACCAGGTATTTTAATTCTTCCTATATTTTCAAATTTTCAATCCTTAGTGCATTAAAAAAATGATGAAAATTAAAGAACCCCAGTCCTATAAATCACAATCCCCTAGTAAAATCCCTCTTATAGACCGAGAAGTGGACATTTATGATTGTGGTTGTCCACTTGATCTTCCAAACATTCGTCAAGAAGATCTGGGTCATTTTAATCAATCAAAATACCTCTTTAATTTCATCTAGTTAGGGTTATACCACATAATTGTCCCCAATGTTTATGATTTTCTAAACTTTATTAGTTGGTTGGGAGTTTCCTACGTCCATCAACAAGATGTGGTTATTTATAGAATGGGCAATAAGGTATTTCAGGTTACCCCCACCCTTGTCTGAGATGCTTTCCAATTCGTTGTTGATGAAAAAAATACAACAATTCATTGATGAAGGGTTTTTCTAGGTGTAGAGGTCTTTGTCTTAGGATGACAATGAAAATATATTTAAAGTTATTCTATCCTCCTAAACCCCGATTCCCCAACCAATTGGTTATTACCCTCTTCATACATTTTCTAAGGTTTCTCAACAAACCTTGTTAGTTATTTTATATGTTCTTGGGGAAGACAATAGTAAGATGGTCAAGGAAAAATCCGTTGGTCTTCTCAGTCTAATGTTACAGCTAGAAATTAACTTGGATTTCCCTACTTACTATCCCATTCAATCAATTTTCAATTACAACACTTTTCAGAACATTGGATGTTTCATATATCCTTCGCATTTAGTTCACTTCTTTCTATGCCTGCATGCATCTAAGTTTGCTCATATCATCTTGAATATGTCGAATGTACAAAATATACCCCAATCAGTTGTTTATTGGAACAATGTTATCAGAAATAAAGGGAAAAATGAAGGGTTCCCTTAATTCCTCACTTATTTTATGTCTATTTCCTTCACTCTCCTAAATGATCAACCTCCTCCTAGAATTTGGCTAGAAATGAAAGAATGTTTGCAACTCAATATTTATGTAAGGGTGTGGGACTAGTTTCTTTTCAAATATTACATAGAAAGAAGAATGTATGGCACAGAAAATCAACCCTCCAAACTCCCAGTTTTTCTACCAATAAGGATTTTCTCTTTGGAGTCTCTAAGGAAAAATTTAATGGTGGACAAGACAAATTTGGTCTCCAGGCATAAAAAGGATATTTTCAAGCTTGGAAGAGTAGTGGGACCATTTATTGTGAATACAAGATAAGCTCTAAAGCAAGTGGAGGACATGCTACAAAATATGAATTTTCCAAAGGGAGAGACATGGCACTCTCATCTTCACAATGTCATCTCAAACAAGAGACTCAAGGTTGGTTCAAGACCTTACATGCATGACAATAGACTTGAGCTAGAAAAACTGGCCAATCAATATGATTGGATTAGTGATCAGTTTTTTAAGGACCCATTCTCAAATGAAACTGAAGAACAACATAGTATTTCTATTGAGACCCCTTCTTTGAAGGAGAAAGAATTGAAGAGAGAAATTCCAGAACAATCATAGATTGAGATGGAATATTAATAGTCTGAAAAGAGGGCTAAAGTACAACAAGAACTTGAAGAAGATATACCCGAGATTCAATTGAGACGATTACCTTCACAATAAATTGGCTTTGAAATGCATTTGCAAAGTCCTGAATGGTCACTTCGTCTCTTGAGCACACCTGAAATAGTAGAGCGGTTTGTTGGGAAACCTCCATAATAAATAGAAGCCTTACAACAGGAGTAGAGTCAAATAAAAGAAAATATAAGCAAGATGGAAAATGATATGAAGAGACAAGCATGGATGAAATCAACCTAGGATTATCAAACTAGGTTACTTTTAGCCATGGATCTTGAAAGGAATCAATTGAGATTATCAATTACTCATCCTACTACATAGTCTATTCCAACAGGCCCAGAGTTTAAAGCCATGAATGTGTCTATTAATATGAATGAAGTGCCTCTACCAGATAAGATTAAAATTACATATGAAAGCTAGAGAAATGATTTATAATGATCATAATAAAACTTCTTTGACTATAACTAAAGTACGAAAGTTACTTCAGAAAATGAAAAATCAATTAAAACAAGAAATATAAAATTCAAGGGCAAAACATATAAAATTAGAAGAATATAAGAATTTAATAATGAAGTTGGGAGTGGATCTAGCAGACATAGAGGTTATCAAGGTTCTTCTACAAAACATAAAAGCAGAAATGCAATCCTTGAGGAAAAAGTTGACAATATCTGGAATTGAACATGTACAAACAACATAACTTTTATAAGTAGAAAAAGAAAAGGAGCAACTGTTAGAAGAGCTTATCTGCAGAAAAAATGAAATTTTCAAGTTGCAAGATAAGATTCAACATTTATAACTATATCATAAGACTCATGTCTATGTCGCTTCGACTTCTAATGTCACATATACTTAGGATCTTGTAGAACAAATGTCCAAAGCATTATCAGATATTAGATTATCTGAAGTAGAAATGAGAAAAACATAGGGCACTCTGGCAGAAGAAAAAGAATAGTTGAATATCAAAGAGAGGCATCTCAATTTATCAAAGGAAAGAAAAAACAAATTAATACATGAAAAACAAGTTGTTCAAGAAGAAATCAATAAACTGAAGGTCATATTGAAAGGGAATGCCTCCCTGCTGGAAGCAAAGTGGATAGTCCGGGAAAAAATCATACAAGTGATGCATTTAGTTTGGGAATATATTTACATTGTGAGAGAACAAAAACTTTTACCAGGAAAGCTATATCTAGTCATCAAAATAATTAAAAATAAGTTGGAAGACAAAGTCCCAAAAGAAAACAGACGATAAAATTAAATGATAAAACTCCAAATGAGCTCAGGGAACTAGATGTAATTAAGAGAACATCTTTCATAGTAGAAGTAAAAATGTTATTAAGAAAAAACTTATTCGCATCCAAGCCTCTAACATACAAAAAGAAGTTTAGAATACGATCTCAGTGTTGAACAACAAATTTGACCAAAGAACGAGAGTTGGATTTCATAGTTGTTGGGATCAAAATGGAAAATTTCTTTCCAAGGAAACATATGAAAAGGAGTTAAGGAATCTAAAAAATGAAGCTATGAGGCCTCATGAATCATCTGAACCTTTAAAAGGTCAAGCAGTTGTTAATTGTTTGCAACATGATTTTCAACTTCTATTGTTGGTGATGACCCTATTCGTGGCCAAGACGAATTATACCAAGCACTCAAACTTAAAGATAAATTTCCAAGAGATTCTTGATTATCCACATCCAGACATAGAAATTTGGCAAAGATGCAAGAAGATGATCTCACCTCCAACTGTGGAAGTAGTGGAAACAGGAGCTAGAGGGACCAAAAGCTAGTTTATGATATATCATATTCAATATTGTCTTTATTTACATTAGTATTTCCAAATTCTTTTTTATGAGAAAAAAATTGTATGTAAATATTTTAAGCACTCATTTAGTGAAAGTCATTTGTAGTATTTAAGAGTTTGACAATTACTTGATTACTGAAAAATGAATTTTGATGCATTATTTAAAGAGAAATGAACTTGTTGGAGGGGCTAGTAAACTTAGTCGACTATCCCAGTTGAGTCAAGAATAGGCATTGTAAATTCAGTCAATTCTCTAGTAAATCAAGTCTAAGTTAGATAGGTTAAGTCAGTTCTGACATTTAAATTGTTGTAACTGTCATGACTCAGTATATATGTGGTAATGGATGTATCAATTTACTGGTTTCGATTGGCTTCTCAAGAGATCGTAATATAATAGACTACTTTGTTGTTTCTATGCTACTTTGTGTCTCTTCCTTTATTCTTATGTTGCATATGTTCATGTGATTTCTTATGTCCTTTCTACTAGTAACCAATGTGCACTATCTATTTGACTATAAGCCCAATGTACAAAAAGAGATAAAGGGGATGTTAGCAGCTAGTATCATATACCCTATTGACAAGTCAAAATGGGAAAGTGCAATGGTCATTCAACCAAAAAATCATGACCGGGATTAAAAGATTGACAATAACTGATCCATTCTCGACTTATTTTGCCAACTAAGTAATAAAAAAAGTAGACAACCTTGAATCAAATAGGAGAATTAAGGAGGAGAGAGAAGACACATTTGATTATGTCATGGGAAATAATAATAGAAAACATGGAAGCAAAGAAATCGAGTGGACAGGTCCAATCAATGCACACAACACAATCCTAGGGTCACATCACATTCAAAACCATCTCATCCATCATTTCAAATTATAATGAAATCAATTGTAAGATTTTCAGAAGCAAGGAAGCCATGTGGTTCACACAAACCCAATGGCATGGAAAAATTAAATCATCATGTGATAGGAAATTTGAGGAAGGTGGAAGTGGATAGTAATTATGAAATAATTAATTTGATTCCTATCAACTTGAGAAAACCATCAGACTTGCCAATTACTCTTACGAAAGTTTCCTCGAATACAATTTTTTATCTTGTAGAAGTCCCAGACTTGCCAAGTCTTGTTATTTCAGACTCTGAATTGCTTGACTATTCTAAAAAATTTTAGAAATATTTCTGAATGACTAAGAAATAGGTTTGATTTGATGATGAATAAGTAACCGTGGAGCTAAGAACTAAATCAAGATTCAACCTAAAATTTGTAACAAAATTGGAGATTCAACTCCATATCGTAAAACAAGCAAAGATAGATGAGCTTCCTTGGGAGAAGCTTAATGAAGCTTTTCGGACTTGGGGTAAAATTGGTGGTCAATGGATTCTAGAAACAAAATACTCAATAAAGTTGGTATCTAACATATACTTAAAGCTCCTTTGATTGTAGACATGCAAGGTCTTAAAGAGGAACCTGTGAAATTCCTCGTTAGTCGCTTTCATAATGGATTTCATTGGATGGAAAAGCTAGTTTAAATTTTTGCAGTTGTTGTATATAATATCACAACTCTCCCTCATAAAGGAGATAAAATCTTGAAAACCACTGATATCAATTCTTGGCTTCAGGAATTTATTGGAGGAACGACTGCTAAGAATTCTACAATATTAATAATTAATCAAGTTTAGAATCTAGTGACCAAATGGGCATGCTATTATGAATAAATAATTTATAGAATATTTAATAAATAATATGTGTATATATATAATTATTTAATTAAACAAGTTTAAATATTATTAATTGATCAAAAGTCATTTTCAAAAGACATGACCATTTACCCTCGTTGTTATCCGGGAATAGTGTCCACTCGGATGCTGCTATTCCCACTAAGATGAGTGGCTATCTTAGAAACAAACAATCAAAGTCTACTATTATTTTCTTTTATGAAAATAGACAAGAGGAGAACCAAGAAG
>APFE030978561.1:37820-70352 GCA_000404065.3 Pinus taeda
ATGATTACAGAGAGGTGAGTCATCTTCTGGGATCTTGATTAGTGTCTTCTCTCTGATAGTTCCTGCTTCCACTTGGAGAATGATGATCTCTTACTCATCCCTGGTCGAAAATAAAGAGGCAAGTGTTAGAGAGGAAGCTTCTGGAAGATTCCATGATCTTTGACCTCGCATTTTTGTCCCTGCCATTTTTCCATTCCCGACCATCGCAACCTATAGAGGAGAAAATCAGTATGCATCACACCTTGTACACTAGGAAGGTGATATGCATCACACCCTCTTCATTGAGCTTTCAGTATGGTCCAGTTTTGACCATTTATGAGCAGTTTTCAGTGGAGAACTTCTGGGAGATGATGTAATCAGTTTACCTTGTTCCTTTAGGTAGTGAAGCAACACTTTTAGGGAATTAGGAGCCCTCAGTTTATGGACATTTATGATTGGGGTTGAAGTGCCCAAAAATGTCCATAACACTCGTGACCAATCACTGCCTATTTAGGCATACCGTTTGAGGGAATGTAAATCATCCTTCAAGTATTCAGTTAATAAAAATTATATATTACATGTCAATGTAAAAATCTGCAAGAGAATCCAAGTTTACAGTTCTATCTACTTAAGAGTAGTATCAAAGCTCAGCGATCTTCATGCCTGTTAAACAACCCACATTTGTCACTCTTTGCTACCGTTGTCTTATCATGTCATACCCTCTTCTGTCTGTGTCTCTTTTCACCATTGCATTATTCCTTGTGCATTTCACTGTTCCATCAACAACCGCTCATTCACCACTTTCTATTGCTCACTAAACCAGCCTCCATGCCACCTCATCTGTTGAAATCCTTGCCACCGTATACACCGGTTATTTATGTGTGCTACAACACCCTGCCAGAACCCTCGTCCCCACACTTGAGATGAACTTTCCACTGCAGTGAATCCCCATAACAACTATCCCGACCAAACATTGCCACTATTTCTGAATTCTATCACCATCTCCACTGCGATTCATCCATCCTCTCGATAAATTATGTTTGTCGTCTTACTTGGTCAATCGGTCATGTTCCTTTTTACCACGTTTCATTTAATTCGTTTCCCTTTCAAGTGTTTGTATATCTATATATATATATATATATATATATATATATATATATATATTATATATATATAATATATATATATATTTATATATATATATATATATATTATATATATAATATATTATATATATAAAATTCAAAACAAAATCATTATATAATTATATATATATATTAAAATATATTATATATATTTAAACTATATAATTAATTAATACAAAAAAAAGATTGGTTCCGCTAAGAAGAAAAACAAAGGGAAAATGGGGAATATTAATGATGACACCAAAAATATCAAGAAGGACTTGAAAAATTATGACGTTGCCTCGACTATGTTGAAAATATGTAGGTAGAGTTAGGAGAAGTTCAAAATAGGATAATTGTAACTCAAGAGAAATTGGCAAGCGATATTAAAAAAATAGATATCGTTGAGAAAATGTTGCTAGGAATTTAGAACCAATTAATGGGAGGGGTTAATTCATTTTTTAATCCCTTAATTACTCAAGAACCAATAGAAAGTCCCAAAACTCCAGAAGATGAAGATTTCCCAAATCATGAAATTTCACAAACACATCATGAAATTCCGCAAATGCCACAAATACACTTCTCAAGTAGTCAATACTATACAAAATTTCCAAAAAAATACTCTAAAAAAATTGAAAGAGAATTTCCTAAGTACGATGATAAATATCATAAAGGCGCTATTGTTTGGGTTAATAAAATGGAGGCCATTTTTTAGTCAAGCCCGCCAATAGGTGAACGGGAAAAAGTCATGACCGCATCCAACAATTTGGAAGCTGAGGCATATGATTACTTCCTATGGTGGTCCAACAAATGTGAATCTCGTTCATTCCTTTAGAAAAATTTTGTGGATGCCTTGCTAAAAAGGTTTTAATGATGAAGAATAAGATGATATCTATAAAAAATCCGTTCATCCGAAAGAAAAATTTGTCTGTAAGCGAATACACCCACGAATGGGAAGTATTAGCTATAAGACAAAGATGATTTACTAAATAAGAACTACTAAAAATGTATAGATGTGGACTTAAGGAGTATATCCGAGTAGAATTGAAATTTTACAAACCCAAAACCATTGAGGAAGCCAAACATGCAACAAAGATCATTGAAAAAATCATAAGTTCAATAAGTCATATACCATGTTCGAAAAATCAAGCAACTACTCAAAAGGAAAGTCAACCAAGAATTATATAGACAATTATGGAAAGTACATTCCACCCCCATTGCAAGAGGGAGGAACCCAACAATCAAGTTCTTAAAAGAAAAAGGATGGGAAATGCTTGAAGTGTGGAGATAAATATTCACCAAGTCACAAATGTATCACGCAAAACCTCTATGATTGTGAAGCAGAAGAAGAAGACTCTTCAAGTAGTGACTCAGACGACGATATCCATGAATAAAATGATGCTCAAAACATATAGCCAGAAGAAGAAGATATGTCAAGAATCTCCCTATCTGCAATCACAAGAATAACACAACCACAAACCCTAAAGTTGAAAGGTCATATTAAGAAGGAAAATGTCATTGTACTAATAGACACATGAAGCACCCACAATTATATATATGTTAATGTAGCAAAGAGGCCAAAATATATTTTCATATCTTGTAATGAATATAAAGGTTATGGTGGCATATTGTAAAATAATAGATGGAGTAGGGAAGTGCCACATGTTTAAATTGCAACTAAGCTATTACGAAATGGAGTCTAGCTTTTACATAGTTCCCTTGGGAGGTGTATATGCCATCTTGGGAATACAATGTTTACAAACTCTAAGAACATATTCCGCAAATCACTAGAATCATTTTATCAAATTTAAATGGGTTGGAAGGAAATACAAGCTGTTTGGTTTCAAGTTCCTCCTACTCAGATCATATTCGCACAACAAATGAAGAAGCTTATTCAAAAGGGGGCACCAATATTTGTCACACAATGGAAACAGTTACAATTATTATCTACAGAAGGAACTCAACAACAACTTGAGGTTACAACCTTGATCTAGAAATATAACAAGGTATTTCAAGAGCTGCCTATGACATTACCTCTAGAAAGGAATATAGAACATATCATTGAAGTCAAACTAGATGCAACACCCGTGAATGTCAAGTTGTATCGCTATCCTCATCATCACAAAACATAGCTAGAAAGGTTAATCCAATACCTACTAAGGTGTGGAGTCATTACAAAAAGAAGAAGTCCTTATGCAGCCCTAGTAGTATTAGTTTTGAAAAAAGAAAGATCCTTTAGATTGTGTATAGATTATCGAGGATTAAACAAGATAACCATTAAAATAAAGTTCTTCATTCTGTTTATAGATGAACTACTAGACAAGCTTCATGGCGTAGGATACTTCTCAAAATTAGACTTGAGATCAGGTTATTATCAAATACGGGTACGGTTAGAGGATATTGAGAAGAACAAGTTTAGAACACATGAAGGACATTATGAGTTTAACGTGATGCGATTCAGATTAACGAATGCTCCAGCTACATTCCATGAAACCATGAACACACTCTTTCATCCTCAATTGCGAAAATCTGTATTAGTCTTCTTTGATGATATCCTCATGTATAGCAAGACCTAGAAGGAGCACCTCAAGCATTTAGAAGAAGTACTATCTATATTAGAGAAGAATCAATTCTATGCCAAATTTTCAAAGTGCACCTTTGGAAAAAAGGAAGTTGAGTAACTTGGGCACATCATATCCAAGGAAGGAGTCAAAGTAGATCTTAGAAATATTAAGGCAATAAAAGAGTGGCTCAAGCCAAAGAATGTTTCAAAACTTAGATGATTCCTTGGATTGACTGAACACTATAGACGGTTCATAAAAATTACGCACATGTGATTGCTCCACTAACAAATCTACTAAAGAAAAATTCCTTTCAATAGGATAGTAAGGTAGATGAATGATTTGAATCCTTAAAAGAGATAATGTCATCTACCATGGTTCTAGAAACCCCATATTTCTGCAAACCTTTTGTGGTAGAATGTGACGCATCAAGATTTGGAGTTGGAGAAATACTAATGCAAGACAATCTCCCATAACTTACGAAAGTCAAAAGCTTAATAAAATGGAAATATTGAAGTCTACCTACCATAAGGAGATGTTTGCCATTATTCATGTGTTAAGCAAGTGCCATCAATACCTATTAGGAAGAAAGTTATCTATTCGTACAGATCACAAGAGTCTTCAGTTTTTGTTACAAAAAAAGACCTTATCAACAAAATAACAAAAGTGGATAGAGAAACTAGCTACATTTGACATGGAAATTTTACACAAAAAGGGATAATATAATGTTGTTTCTGACACTCTCTCATGGAAAGATGAAGACACCACAACGTGCTCCGCATTGGTAGTAGTCCCTGATTGGTTGGACGAGATTCATACTGAATATGCCAAGGATCCAAACTCTTGTTCAATTATCAAAAACATCAATCAACATCCCAACTTTGAATGGAAAAATGACATACTATGGTATAAAGGTAGAATTATCTAAGTCCTTCATCCAAATTTAAAATAAAGGCTCTAAAAGAATCACATAATTCCCTAGTAGCTGGACATGTTGGGTTCTTCAAGACATTCTATAACACACGTCAATCATTCTACTGGAAGGGAATAAGTAAGGAAATTCAGAAATATGTCACTGAATGCAACATCTTTCAGAGAAGTAAAAGCAAAAACATCCCAACTCTTAGGTTTTACACCCCTTACATATCTCAAATCAGAAACAGGAGGACATTTCAATGGATTTCATTGATGGTTTACCTATGTATAATGGTAAGGACAAGATATTTGTTGTAGTAGATAGACTCACTAAATATGCACATTTCATGGAAGTCAAGAAAATAGACTCAACCAAGAAAAATGTGGAAGTATTTTGAAAAAACATCTACAATCTACATGGTCTACCTAAATTCATTTTTAGTGATAATGATGTAAGATTTAAGGGAAATTTCTGGAAGGATGTTTGCAATCAAGTTGGGATAACCCTTAACATGAGTTTCGTCTATCGTCTGCAAATAGATGGACAAATAGAAATAGTAAATAAGTGTTAGAAACATATTTATGATGCTTATCTGATAAGAAAAACAAATGGTCATAATTGTGGCATCTAGCAGAATGATGGTATAATACCACCTATCATACCTCAGCCAAAATGACCCCATTCCAAGCCCTATATGGTTATGAACCCCTGAAATGGAAGGATTTTGCATTAAATGATTCTAAGGTTCAATCAATGAAGAACAATGTAGAAGAAAGTAAAAATATTATCCAAATATTAAAGGAAAACTTAGCAATTTCTATAAATCAAATGAAACAACAAGTTGGCCAACACTATTCAGAAATAAATTTCGAACAAGGAGACTGGGTCTTTGTAAGACTGCAATCTACAAGAATTTATCTTTGAAACAAAAAGGGAAGAAAAATTTGGCTCCTAAATTATATGGGCCTTTTCAAATAATCAAGAATATCAATGACATTTATTATGGATTGAATCTACTAGATAACTGTTGAATCCACAATGTATTCCATGTTTCATGTCTAAAAAAAATACTATGTCAAAACTAGTCTGCTCAAACCAAGATACCTGAAGTCGATGAAGAAGGAAGGATTGTCCTAGAACCCGAAGGTATCCTTGTGACCTATGAGAAGGTATTGTTCTCAAAAAGCATGACATAATACCTAATCAAGTGGAAATAACTACCAGAAGAAGATTCCTCATGGGAAATAGAAAAGTTTCGATAACAGTATCCCTCATTACCTTTTATTTGAGAACAAAGAATTTTTTAAGGGTGGGGTACTGTTATGAACAAATAATTCATAGAATAATTTAATAAATAATATGTATAAATATATATAATAAATAAATAATTAATTATTTAATTAAACAATTTTAAATATTATTAATTAATGAAAAGTCATTGTCAAAAACATGACCATTTACCCTCATGACTAGTCATTACCTATTTAGGCATACCATTTGAGGGAATGTAAATCATCATTCAAGTATTCAATTAATAAAAAATATCTATTACATGCCAGTGTAAAAATATGCAAGTGAATCCAAGTTTACGGTTCTGTATGCTTAACGCATGCATTATTGTTGCATTGTGTCGCACCTCTATTGGGAGGCCCTCCAATTTTAAGCTCTCTATATTAAATTAGACATATGGTCAAGTTAGGTAATGTTTATAACTAAGCAAAGGATATTGGTAACATGGTCCAAAAGAATTTTTATGAATTCTCGAATTCTAGTAAGGCCATTTAGTTTCCCTCCTTGTTTATTTGGTTAGCAATGAAAGAAATCTTACTAGTTAGGGAAACAACCTTTACCAAGAGGCTAGTTCCTTTAATGAATAATTTCAAAATTTTCTCTCAAAGTTGTTCGGGTAAACTTGAGTCAGTAAGGCCGCCATAATTTTTTTTAAATTGGTTGTTAAACGTAAAAACAATGTCTAATAACTAGAGAGTACCACAAGACATCTGAATAATGTCACCTCCTTCATCATAAATTCAATTGTGCCTCGGAAATAGCAAGGTCTGGTATGTCGATTATTTATAAATAGACCCCCCAAGAGCTCATCCCATAGTCAATGGGATATTCACATAACTTAGTCGACAGGTTAACACAATTTTAAAAATTCTACCTCAAGCTTGGGAAGCACCACTAGACATATTTTCACCCCTCTTAGACTATGAACATGAGGAGGAAAGGGAAGAAAAACTATATACTAGGTCATTTAAAGTTAATCTACCAATACAGTTTTACAGATTCTTCTAAGAAGACTCCACTCAAAGTCTTCGACTCAGACATCAACTTCTTTTATAAATAGAAAAGACATTCTAGTGAACATTCGACTTGATGACCTGCATCAACAACAAAAGCTAGATTCAATTACTTGAGATGTTCTCAAGAGCACACAAGCAAAGGGAAAGTTAGCCAAGAAGCCTAGGAAGTCGCAACAATTTCTAGTTTCATCAATAGGACTAGATATTTTATAGTGCTTGGGCCAAGCCAAAGAAATATTTATTGAAAATGTTAAGCAAAAGATGATGGTAGATAGTAGATAAAGGAGCTTCTGCAGTTAACCCAAGCAAAAATCAATTTAAATGGAAATTAAACATTGATGCAGGAGCAAGGTCAGGTGGTTGAACCTAACAAACAAAAGGATCATACTCCTAACATTGACTTGATCATCAATTCACCTCCTATGTCTCCAACAATAGTCGTGGAAAAAAGGGAGAAGCAAGATAATACTCCAAATAACTAGGATGATACACATTAGGTCTCATCAAAACATACAAGGTCAGATGATGTAATAAATAAAATTCTAGAAGAAACTAATCTAGAAACTTAGGATACTTCAACCTCATTGGCTACTAATCAACAAGAGCCATCAGTCTAGCCGACTACATCAGGAAATAGTTCTTTTAAGGTAAAATAAGAACCAACCTCTCCAATAACTGACTTGAGGCATGCTTCCAACAGACAATTATTAGAAGCTGTATAAAATTTAGTAAGAGAAGTCAAGAAGAGATTCAAAAGAAATAAATCAGACAATAAAAAGCTTCGAAAGAGACATAAAAAAGAAAGGGATATCTAGCAGGAATGCAAGAGCCGAGAAACAAAAAATCTCAACATTGACACTCCTACTAGAATTGATGATACACTTGTTGCATTTCAACAACTTCTACATTAGTTGGTCGATTCTAATAAGAAATGAACTACTCAATTATATGAATTATAAAATAAGGTATTGTCTCAAGGAAATCAGGAATTGTCTAGTGTGATACATAATGCTCATCAAGAGTTTTTTTATACAAAGCAAGAGCTAGAATGGATAGCAGATCATGGGGCTATACTCAACACAATCCTTGGTAATTAGCCAACATACATAGCTTCCACATGGAGTTGTATAAGGACTCAAGACAGGCTAATTCAAGAATTCCGCTCCTGGAAAGTAGTTGAACTTAAAAAAAATTGATCCATGATAATAGGATCTCACATGAGAAGAAATTTCATGCCTAATTACTATAGGAAGAGAGACAATGGCTTATAGAGGGAGAAAAAGCATAAATAGAAGCCTCTAGTGCCACCAAATATTCGTAGGGAATCTATTGAAGAAAGTGTAACTAGGTTTGGTCTTCATAATGACATGATCTTTGTAAATGATGTAATAAAAGGGAATAAATTATTTTTGTATGCCTTGCTACATGGGTTTCATGAGCAAGAAGTGTCATTAGGTCAAAATAGTTCTTCTTGATGTCTTTATGATTTATTAATATGTCAAAGAGTCAAATCACGTTTGAAGGAGCTCTTCATGAGGCTATGTAAAATGTATTCCAGCCTACTGCGTCCCTCCAAGACCAAGCACAATCCTCCAGCTACAAGCACAAAGAAGTTTGCAAGTAAAACAATAAGGAGAACATCATGTCAGCCTAAAAAATTGAATTAAATAGCTAAATGGAAATCACATCGGCTCAATAAAAGGACATGTCGGTTCACTTGTTGGAGTTGGCTCAAATATGGAGACAAACCACTATAAATACCCCATCAAGGTATCCGCAAAAGGCAGAGAAGGAACTCGCATTTCTCTCTGAAATTTCGGATGGGTAATAGGAGCAGAGATCCACACTACAGGAGAACATACCCCTACACTTCAGATGGCACAGTAAGCTGTAGTCTTGGTGATAATGACAGTGAAGTCCTCACATATATATCTCTGTAGTCTTGGGATAATTAGAAGGAATAGTAATGACTATGAATATCACAGTCTCGACATTCATTCCATACGCAGTCACATACTTGATGGCCACTACCTCGAACACAGTCATAGTCCAGGCATCATTTTGAGGAGAATGGTCATGGTGATACAATCTCGGCATGATTGTAACAAGTAAAAGGGTTTGGATCTATCTCTAAGGAACCTCAGCATACTCTCTAAGCAATGCTATAGTCTCGACATACTAATGATGAAGAGGATCTAAATGGTATCTCTGTAGTAGTCTCAGCATAATGAGTAGCAGTGATAAGGATTATAGTTTCAACATAATGAGAAGGAGTGGCAAGGATCATCATGGTCTCAACATAATGATAATAGAAGGATTCAATAGTAACACACCTTATATCGACTTACATTAAGGAACAATCATGATCCTATCACAGTCATAACCTCATTATTGAGGTTGTACTCTTGATGAAGGTTGCAATAGTGATGAAGATCTCAATGGAGTGGTCATGGTGCAGCAATGACCTAGTTGAAGGAGCAGTCTTAACACAACAATGATGATGATGATCTCAACAGTGACAAAGAAAGGGATTTGTGTCTTGGTCTTGGAGTGGCATGGCAGGTCAAGGGTCATTGTCTTGGTATTCTTCAATTGGAATCTATATAAGAAGAATTTTATGTGGGTTTTCCTCTCTAAGAGGGAGAGGCTTTGGCCCTGGCAGAAAGCCAAATATCTTGTGTTCTTGTCTATTTTTTTTGGTAGCAGTTTGATGAAGTCAACATACACATTAATAATGAAAAGAAGATCAATCTAAGATAAATTGTAAAAACACTTCACAAATTGTTATCATGTCAAGAAAAATCTCACTAATTCTCCATGCTATAGATTCTTCAACATGGTATCAGAGCAAAGTTTCAAATGTCAAAGGAAGGGCAGAAAAGAGACAGCTAAGAATCAAATTTCAAGAAAGTTGAAGGTTATCAAAAGAAAGGGATCAAGATCTACACTAAAGAATCAGTCTAGAACAATAGTCTACAACTACCCACAGTCTTGGTCTATATTAATCTCAATCATCTCACAATGGCATGATATCAGCATACTAGTGATTGAATCCTTTATGTAAAGAGAATAGTCTTTACAACTTGCATTCCCAAAAGCTTTTTTGATACATACTCAAGGGCATATAGAAGCAGATCATCTACAACATAGTGCTCAGTAATGGGTCTCACTACACCTCAATCATAGTTTGTATGGATAGTACTCGATGTAGAATGAAGGTGTTCATTGACACAACCATAATAACACTAACTGATGGGTCTCTATACATCATGGAAAGAAACCTCAAGTCGATGCTGCATACTACATGGTTCCTTATGTAGCCCAATTATATCAACATTTTGTTAGATATATAAGGCAAAGAAGACAATCTTCCTATTAAGGATCTCAGTCGGAGGAAACATTAATACATCTTCTCCAACCACTGCCAACATGATCAAGGTGAAAATTTCATCTTCACATCTCAAGTAAGTATTTTCATTAATCATTTTTGGTGAAATGACTTCATGATTGCAAGAAGATCTATAAGTTAGATCAGTCATCAAAGGTTCTTGCATGAAATAAGAAGGATTGTCACAATCCTTATGGAGAAGAGAAGTCAGTGAACATATCAAGTTCTCCTTTGAATTCATAAGAACTCTTAAGGTTTTCTCATTTCTGTGTAGCAAGAAAGGAGACATAAAAGAGATACATGAAATGCTAAAAGATATACTCTCTAAAATGCAGTGAAGAAGGTATCAAAGAATGAAGAAATATCTTCATGGGATCTCAATTGGGGATCTGAGAAATATGATAAGAAGATAATCATCTATGTTCTTAATAGACAATATGGCAAGTGTCCTTGGGACAAGGAAGTTTCCCCATTTAACAACTTGTGGTATCTATGCAAGATGGAAAAAGGACAAGCTGTGGACAAAAGTGTTGAAGGTTAAAGGAGTTAAACATATGCAGAAAGGAAAGGGAAGTTTGGTCCTCAAACAAGACAAAATAGTGTAGATAAGATTCAATGCTATGGGAAGATTATGAAAAGAAGCTCATATCACCAGAAGGATGGAGGAAACTGAAGAAAAGGTCCAAGGAAAGAGGGAGTAATAGACCTATACTATGAGTGAGATGGTTTCCCTCACAAAAGGGTCCTATCACAAGCTCCAAATCTTCTACAGATATGATCATGATAATAAGATGCATCATGGCAGCATTAGAATAAAGAGCTCATGATATCACCATGGGAATCATGAAGGACAAAATCTATGGTAGTCGAACATGAAGGATATAGCTCTTGGGAACATCATAATACATATTAAAACAACTCAGACAAATATATAAAACCAGACACAAAATATATTGGCGGAAAAAGGCAGAAGCCTAATGCTTCCTCAGCTATTCACTCCTATTATTATTGAAAAATTGAATATAATGTTACAAATAAATAGATGACAGATAGTGTTCTCAAGATATTGTGTGCTATCTTAGACACTTTTGGTTGAGATAATTTCTCACCAGACACACACCAATATAGGAGTTACCTAAACTAACTCCTATCTTAGAGGAACAACCTGAGAGTTAGGCACAAATTCCTAACTTGGAATATTTAATGAATTAATTTATTTTTGGATTTATTATTGTTTTTATGAGAGAGGCTAACATTCCCCCCTTCAATGATAAATCCAAAATAAGAACGAGGAACCATCTTCCAAGTTCTCATGTTGATCCTCAAAAGCATTGCCTGAAAAAACCGCCAAATCTGGATGCTGAAGAAACTGCAATATGAAGAGATTGAGTCAGCTGCATGATTGATTCATCTCAGAAGGACGCTTGACAACTCCATCATGTGCCAAGCCGCAAAAGGATCCAACTGTCCTTTGCTTGAAAATAGCATCCGGTGTCCACTGACACAATTTGATGAATGCCCACTGGCGTATTTATTGATGATAATCGCCCACTAGCTGAAGATGTCGAAAAAAAACTCAATGTTTCTTTTGCTATGATGAAAGCTGCTCACTACTGCTTTGTTGTTGGTTGCCCACTGGAGAATTTGTTGATGCTCTCTACTGATGACAAATGCCCACTGGTTGCTTCGCTGATGTTGTCGAGACTTTCAGTCTGACAACCACTTGTCAATTTCATTGAAATTTCCCCCCTTTGTCAGCTGAAAGGAGA
Source organism: Pinus taeda (assembly GCA_000404065.3). NCBI lineage: Eukaryota > Viridiplantae > Streptophyta > Pinopsida > Pinales > Pinaceae > Pinus > Pinus taeda. The sequence goes on from APFE030978561.1 coordinate 49,864, forward strand.
GACAATCTTCTTCAAAATAGATGTGAACTCCCCCCCTTCAGGTGTAGGAGAGTTTCACTGTTGTACTCCCTCGTTCAACTGCATGAGAGTACCATCGTCGGTTCACTGCTAGCTGCACTATGTGTGATTGTAGTCGGTTGTAGAACTGAGACAATCTTTTGACTGTGGATGACCATTCCCAAGGATTGATCCATTCATAATGTATCTTCAATTTGGATGATTTTTTTTGGTTGCGACATTTTTCTGAGGAATGATTAGGCTTGCCACAATGGCAACATGGATGGAGATCAAAACACTGATCTTCCATATGACCGGTTCTTTGACAATGAGAACATTTCGGTTGGACATCAACTTCAGGTTGCGTGCAATTCTGTTTGTCTACAACTTTTTCAGAACCTACTGAGGTGAGTGGTTCAAGAAATCCTGCACTCACGAACTTAATTGGCTTGGAATAATCTGGGATATGTAAGTTGGTGTCATCAGTGACATATCCTAAGCCTCGTCGATTCTTGTTATTTTGAATTTCTTCCCAGGGATTGATGATGGGTTTGGAAGAAATTTGAACTTGATCATGAACAACTTCGACACTTGAAGTTGTTTGGATGAGTGATTTGGAATCAACATCTTTATCTTCATCTATATTGTTGAATGACTTGGAAGAAGCACTCTTTTGTTGCAACTCATCTCTTTGTAGTTGCGACTCTAGTTGAAGAAACTCAATGGTTTCATGTGTTTGTTGTATATGCCATGAAAGATCAGCAAGAGTTTCTTTGCTGATGTGCACCATGTCTTCATCACTGGAGATGATCAAAGTATGAAGAATGTTTAACAACTGAATATGTTGTGCCATCTGAACTTTCTCACTTGAAATCAGGCTCGCTTGTCACAGATGTCGTGCTTTGAATTGTTTCACTTGATTTTATTACTTGCTTGACAGGCTCGCTTGCTATGGGACTTGAATGGCACGCTTGCTTGATTTTTTTCTTATTGAACTTGCTGGGAACACTTGCTAGAGTTATAGAACTTGCTTGCTTAAACTCTGGAATTCACGCTCGCTTGATGACGATCACGTTTGTTTAAGCACTTACTTGACTTACTTGATGACTTTACTCTCACTTGAAGGAATAGCCACGCTCGCTTGATGTCGATCTCAACTTGCTTGTTTGGTTGCTTTGATGGTTGCTATAATGAACTTCACTCTGGCTTGCTTGAAAGTTTGAAATTTATACTATGTTGACTCAAATTGCTTGACTGAATACTCACACTCGCTGGCAGGAGATGTGAACTTGTCGCTTGTTGGAAAAAACGCATGCACTCAATTGATTTTGTGTAAAGCAAGGGTGTCGAACGCTGTCGACAATGTACCCAAAAAAGCTTACAATGATTTTAATGACTCACTACAATGAATTCAATTCGACTCAATTCAAGACTTGGGTGTCGGTTTCAACCGAGAATGCACCCTTACAATTTAATGTAGTTTGAATTTGATTACAAGTTCAATAATGTTGATGTAGATTGTGCGCTGAAACGTTGAAGTTTAGAGATTCATTAACTTGATTGTAGTGATGTAGACTTTGCTTTGAAATGATGGAGTTTGCAGATTCATGAACTTGATTGTATTGAGTGAATTTGTTTGTTGAGGTAGAATGCCGATGTTGAAAACTTTGATTATTTGTTGTAGTGTTGATCTTGCAGCTATGTGTTGTGCTTGCTTTATGTATGCGATATTAAATGAAATTATTTATGTGTCACAACTAGACACATATCAGAAAGCAAAAACATGAATCCATAAAACACATGCGCCATCAAGAACACATAGTGTACCTTAGATCCCCTTATTCAATTTCGGGCGGATCTAGGACACATCAACACCAAAAAAATGATATCTTTATTAATCACTGAGTACATCTGAAGCAATGATAATGCCAAGATGACAACCCTTTGAAATAACGCGCCTTCAAAATCTGAATGGAGAGTGACACAATCTCTCTCAAAGTAAGACAATACTTTGAATTACAAATCACACCAAATATTATGCACCTTATTACTCCAAAAATTTATTTTACCAACCTTTTAATGACTTTTAACTTTGGAAAATTATGACCCTTTCAACTTTGACTACAACCCCCATTTTTTTTTAAATAATAAAAAAATTCGAAAAACCTCACCAAGTTTCCATTAGGCCACGTTAGTTCAAGCTGAAATGTGTTATTATGTTGGCTCGTTGCTGGTTGGCTTCTCGCTGGCTTACCCTCGTTGACTTCCTACGGTATTAATCAAAATTCCGTGCAAAGCAGCAATATGGATGAAGCAACGCTTTGCCTAAATGAAAAGATTTCTTCCAGGCCCTCAAAAATGAAAATTAGAGATTTTCTTGCAATAGCAATCCAAAGCCCATAAAAAACAATTGAATTTTACACAATCGCTATGAAGGATGCCACAACGCACATGAACGCACAAGATTTCATTGGAGCAAATGTTAGAGTGGGATTCATAGGGCGTTATAATCGAACTGGTGGATGGCTGAAATAGGAGCGACAGACTAGCGTGTTTATTATCGTTGAGAATCATCAAACGTTTGAGAACAAGAATCTACGTAATGCATATATGTGAACAACAAAAGCCTGTGGCATTTTAGGGAACCAAACTTTCATTCTGAGTCAATGCACAACACAACGATCCGGTGAATTTACTGACCAGAACAGATAACAGAGAAATCCCATGTGTGATCAGTAGCAAGCTGAGCAACATTGTTTTGGAAGGACAAAGTTTTCCCCAAATTAGCCAGCCTTTTCTAGGACAATGCTCAAAAACAATATTGAAGCGACCAGAGATCTCTATTCACAGAAAGAAACACCATCAAGAGAAGAGATCCTTAGCATAGTGCACAAGCATTCTAATTTGCTTGGACAATCTGCACTTGATGAGAAAGATGATGGAGATGATGAGGTGGATGTGCGATTTTGGTGTGAAATGCTTGATATGTTTTTTATTCTAGGTACAAGTCAATCCAAATCACATCAAGATGATGACATGATCTTATTTTTACGTAATACTAGTGTGGATAATGAATATGGACTCAATGATAGACTGGGAGAGCAACCTTATTTTGTACGCAGATGGAATGCAAAGCTTGGTAAAGTGATTGGAGAAAATGATGCAGAAGTTGATTGGCGACGCTCTTTTTACCTAAATTTTATTGCTCATACATCATTCACAGTCACAGTTGCAATTTGCAGCATTCAGGCCCTGGAGAGTCATCAAAGAGTACCATGTGCACCATTAACACCTATTTATAAGGTAACAAAGACTGTCTATGCGTCACCAAGTCGAGTAAACTTTCGGCGATTCTAGGAAGGCTGTTGAAACTTTCCCAGCATACCCAGATATTTGTTTTTCTGTTGATGACTTTGATGACACTTTTGGGGCCGTGGTCCTTACATAAGGAGACCACTGTTATTGCGTAATCCTAAATGCAAATGGTGGAGCAGCATTTCCTTCAGAGAAACATATGCATGAGTGTAGCACTAGCACAAGACTGAATTCTGAGCAGATTGGCAAATTCTTCCCGTGGTCGCTCAAATCAATGACAATATTCAACAATCTGAGCCATCGTATGACTGATATCTTGCGTCCAATGTACTCACTAACTTCAACATGCCTTTAATTCATGATTGATGGCTTTCGAATTTCCATTTAAACTCTTGGAAATCGCTATATGGCATTTTCATTTCAAATTGTGCGCTTTCTTTTAATCTTACCAATGCCAACATAAAATTACATTCAATCATATTCATCAACGCATCAAATTAATAAAGCATTTGAGCCCCATTAATTACCATTCTCATCCCACTGAAATGCAACGTACCTTCCCAATCGATCACCGGCAATGTGAATTTGACCAAGCTATGGACTGCGCTTTCGTGGCGTTCAACTGTACAATGCTTTTTTTAATGGATCATACAATGGAGACCGGCTTGTGGATTTACGCCCATGAATCTCACGATCTCACCGCAGCTCTGATACCACATAATACATATTAAAACAACTCAGAAAAATATATAAAACCAGACACAAAATATATGGCGGAAAAAGGCAGAAGCCTGATGCTTCCTCAGGTATTCACTCTTATTATTATTGAAAAAATTGAATATAATGTTACAAATAAATAGATGAGAGATAGTGTTCTCAAGATAGTGTGTGCTATCTTAGACACTTTTGGTTGAGATAATTTCTCCTTTGGTTGAGATAATTTCTCACCAGACACACACCAATATAGGAGTTACCTAAACTAACTCCTATCTTAGAGGAACAACCCAAGTGTTAGGCACAAATTCCTAACTTGGAATATTTAATTAATTAATTTATTTTTGGATTTATTATTGTTTTTATGAGAGAGGCTAACACATCATTGGTTACTAAAGGAAAGGAAGAAGTCATCCAGGACAAGGCTCATCATACATCAAGTAAAAAGGGAAACATTTTCCAGATGGGGATATGCAATATCCCCAAGATTCTTTGATGGAAACCTCAACGGAGGATTCACTAATATAGATAGGTAGCAAGTGGTTCAATAGGAAATCCAACTTATGGAATTCATGAGATGATGGTGTGAGAAATGATGCAGATCAAGGGATTGAAGATCTTTTCAATCAAGGAAGCTGTTGGAAGGAGCCTGGATAATCTAAAGGTAAAAATGAGGTATGTATGCTTGTGTTTAATATTATAATGTCATGTCATATGGTTTCAGGTAACATGGATCAAGCATGATCAAGAGAAAAAGGATCTCCTCCTTTGAAAGGATGAAGGAAGACATAAGTCTCTCTAGATGAAATCAACATAATATGTCCTATGAGGTGGTTGACTACAATTAAAGAAACTCTGATTGAAATATCCTAGGAATGGAAGGTGTGGGGATGGAAGAGATTGTGAAATATGCAACCATGATGAAGGCAACCAACATCCAAAGGATCAGGAAGATTTGACTAGGAAATTTCTCAGAAAGATATGAAGACTTCAATGGAACTTTGAAAAGATGAAGACCCTTGACAACATACATCTTTGGGAGATGTGTCAACATGAATGCAGGCTCTTGATACATACGAGAAGATGTCACTGGAAAAGGCCATCACCAAAAAGGTAATATGTGATTTGTTTTTGGTTTTTGACCTCTTGGAGAAAGTCTGGGTATGTGTGTAGGGCCAAGGTAAGGAGAGTTGTGAAGGATGTCACAACTATGTACCTTGTGATCTAGAGCAATCACTGTTGAAGGAAAAGTGAAGATAGATGGCCTTATGAAGGAAGCCCTAGATGTAAAGCCAAGGAGGATACTTTCCAGGAAATAAGGAATGACATGATGAAGGAAAGTGTTGGATGGATGAACCCTACATATGAAGAAATTGATGACATCGAGGTCTTGGATCATTAGTCAACTAGAAGACCCTATAAAGTACTTATGATAGAGTCCCTGTTTAAGAGGGAGCTTTAGGAGGTTCCTATGAGTAGAGGAACTCTAGTAAGTTTTTCAGTGAAGAGAAACTTGGAACTCATCCATGGTTAATAGGGAGAGTTAGACATGACATTCTTGTCTTCATTTTGGAAGAAATAATGGAGGATTGTGTAATCATCTAGCATCACTCTTTGAGGATGTGGTAAGGCATTCAAGACAAGAGTGGGCAAGAGGACCGATATTCTTGAGGGTTGGGAACCTAAGATGAGAATAGTCCTAGTAGGGCATACTTGGAGAACACCTGGGTGGGTATGACCCTAAGAGAGACAATGATGACGTGTGTCTATCATTCATTGGTCTTGCCAACATTGTGTGCTCTTATCTAAGTGAGAGATAGAGCTGTTAGTCAAGGCCTTGCTAAATGAAAACAATGTTCGTTGAAATGATGATATAACAGATGGATTGCAAATCCGATTCTTCTTATGAGAAATTCTTCACATTGAGAATGACCAAGTACTATTATGAATACCTCCCTAGTTAAGAGGGAGTGTTGAAGAAAGTGTAACTAGGTTCGGTCTTCATAATGACATGATCTTTGTAAATGATGTAATAAAAGAGAATAAATTGTTTTTGTATGCTTTTCTACATGGGTTTCATGAGCAAGAAGTGTCATTAGGTCAAAATACTTCTTCTTGATGTCTTTAAGATTTATTAATATGTCAAAGAGTCAAATCATGTATGAAGGAGCTCTTCATGAGCCTATCTAAAATTTATTCTAGCCTAGAAAAGCCCTCCAAGACCAAGCACAATCCTCTAGCTACAACCACAAAGAAGTCTATAAGTAAAACAATAAGGCGAACATCATGTCAGCCTAAAAAATTGAATTAAATAGCTAAATGGAAATCACGTTGTCTCAATAAAAGGAAATGTCAATTCACTTTTTGAAGTCGGCTCAAATATGGAGACAAACCACTATAAATACCTTGTCAAGGTATCCGCAAAAAGGCAGAGAAAAAAATTGCATTTCTCTCTGAAATTTTGGATGGGTAATAGGAGCAGAGATCTGCACTACAGGAGGACATATCCATGCACTTCGGATGGCATAGTAAGCTGCAGTCTTAGTGATAATGACAGTGAAGCCCTTGCATATATATCTCTGTAGTCTCAACATAATGAGAAGGAACGGTAATGACTGTGACTATCACAGTGTCGACATTTATTCCATATGCTATCACATACTTGATGGATACTACCTCAAACACAGTCACATTCTAGGCATCATTGTGAGGAGAAGGGTCATAGTGATATAGTCTTGGAATGATTGTAACAAGTAAAATGGTTTGGATCTGTCTCTAAGCAACCTCGGCATACTCTCTAAGAACTGCTACAATCTTGGCATACTAATGATGAAGAGGATTTGAATGGTATCCCTGTAGCAGTCTCGGCATAATGAGGAGAAGTGACGAGGATTACAGTTTCAACATAATGAGAAGGAGTGACAAGGATCATCATGGTCTCAACATAATGAGAATAGAAGGATCCAATAGTAACACACCTTATATCGACTTACACTAAGGAACAATCATGATCCTATCACAGTCATAACCTCGTTATTGAACGTTATAATCTTGATGAAGGTTACAGCAATGGTGAAGATCTCAATGGAGCAATCATGGTGCAAAAATGACCTAGCTGAAGGAGCAGCCTTAACATAGCAGTGATGATGGTGATCTTAGTAGTGACAGAGAAAGGGATTGGTGTCTTGGTCTTGGAGTGGCATAGCAGGTCAAGGGTCATGGTCTTGTTATTTGTCAATTGTAATCTCTATAAGAAGAATTTTGTGCGGGTTTTCCTCTCTAAGAGGGAGAGGCTTTGGCCCTGGAAGAAAGCCAAATATCATGTGTTCTTGTCTCTTTGTTTTTGGTAGCATTTTGATGAAGTAAACGCACACACCAATAATGAAAATAAGATCAAGCTAAGATAAATTGTAAAAACACTACACAAATTTTTATCACGTCAAGAAGAATCTCACTAATTATCCATGCCCTAGATTCTTCAATAGAATCTTCAGTCAAGCGCAACAGTTCGAACCTAAAACATAATTTGATCAGCTATTATCAGAGCATACATCCATAACTGACAAAGTACAATACTTAGTAGAATTGAAAGTGTTGGATTCTCAAGCAAAGCTAATTGTATAGGAATGTAAAATATTTCATGAACACCTTCAAATTCTAGCACCTATCATTTATCAAACAACATTCCCTGAAACTCCAACACCAAGACATGCACAACATAATATACTCCAGTATCTCCACTACCACCCAAATTTAGTTATTCTAAGCCAAGTTTTTCAGGATTAGTTGAAGCCTTAGAACAACATTTACATAGCCAGGAAATTGAAGTTGAAAGTGCCTTGGTCACTTGGCGAAAGGGAAAGAAGAGGAATCTGCATAATAGATACAATAGAATTGTTTAAACAAGCACCAATTGATATCTCAAGCGGACCAGATGCTTAGCTAGCCAACCACCCTGAAGAACCTTATTTTATTTATCAATCTTTATTTCTTATATTTTGTATCAAAATTTGTATAATATTTTGTAAGAACCAAAATTTCTCCCTTCTTCTAGAGAAAGAAGGAACTAAAGGTGGGGGAGATGTTGGAGGGGCTAGTTGACTTAGTCGACTATCCTAATCGAGTCAGAAATCTGCAACGGAAAGTCGGTCGATTATCTAGTTAGTCAACTAGCCTATTCAAGTCAAGAATTTTCATTTTAAAGCTGATATATTATCTAGTTAGTCGACTACCCTAGTTGAGTCGTGATCTAGGTGGCTCTCGAAAGAATCTGTGATCAAATAGGGCTCAGAAAAGGCTCAAAAATAAAAGTTATTGGATTAGCATGAAACTAGGCTCATATCAAAGATCTCATCACAATATTTCCAACGACACAAATGATACCTCAATCCAAGTTCATATGTGAGAGTTATGGCCAGTCAAAGTTTTGGTTAAACTTGGCCCCTGACTAAATTTAACACGAGTGACAACTAAATTTGGAGGTCCGCTAAAATTGGAGTCCGAGCTAAATTTAGCGAAAGCTGCTAAATTTGGTGGCCATTAATGAGGAAATAATTTGGCACTTATCGGTAACAGATTTCGACAACTAGAACAGGCGAATTTGTCGCTTCTTTAAAATTTTTGGTGACCCTTAAAAATCCGTCGAAAGGTTTTTGACAAATTGTTTTAATAAAAAAAAATCACTAAAAAATGGGGGGTGGTGGGCCAACACCCCCACCACTCCACACACACACACTAATATTATAAAAACATAAATGTGGCAGGTCGCTAATGGTGGACCCGTACCAAACGATCCAATGACACTATGTATTAAAATACAATGGGTCGACATCGTTTTAACCCTCGTTGTTCGGTGGCCGAACTACTCAATGCATTGGCCCAATCTGAACCAAAAAAAACAATCATGCTAATGAATAGCCAAACACATGGGGATCCCACGAGGTTTGACCCTAGGACCTCCCCAACAACAATGCTTAATTAACCTTCCACCAACCGAGTTGCCTGCAGAGCACATTGTACAATATGCCCAGATTTTTATATTAAAACAAAATTTTCATTCGCGCACTGGAGGAGGTAGAGGACGCACACGAAACTTAGAGTGACACACAAACTAAGGTGGAACCTTGACACAGGGGTGTTAGCCTCCTGATGCAGTAGGTTACTCATATTTCATGATTGGCATTTTTACAGGCCAAATATGTCATACTTTGCATGCTGCAATGTTCCATATTTGCTTAATAGTCTCCAAGCGTAGAAGGCTACACATAGTTCATTTAATTGCCTTCCAAATTTTTGAAAAGTTATCCTGGTATCACCAACTTTCAGTTAAAGGGAGGTCCAAATAGCTTAATCTTGGTCTCCCTAGGTTTAAATTTCCTGTTTTAGAATATAGAGAATGTAAATCTGTCCAAATAGCTTAATCTTGGCAGATTCTTAGATAGGTAGAGAAGCAAAGGAACCCAACAATTTTAATCTGGGCCCTCGGATGAAATAAGGGTAGTCTGTAGATAGGAAAGTATGAAAAGAAAAAGAGAATGATGGGTTTGCAAGTCTAAGTGCACCCAAATCAAAAGAAGAATTTTTTTTAGGTAAGTAGCCTGGGTAGGTAGTTTTGAGGTTGCTGAATCTTAATTGCTGATCAGTTCCAGATTTCTAGACGTCATCTTCACTCAGGACACAATCAACAGGTAGTTCTATGCGAGAAGCTCAAAAACAGGTATAACTAACTCCCTTTCTTCATTTCCCCCCAATCATTAACTAAATTCCCAAAAAGAGGTCAAGATCTGCTTGATACCTCTTGAGTTTCATCATTTTCATAGCAGTTGCTTGAGTAAAGATCTGCTTTACTCAAAGTCGTTCCATACTCTCTCTGAAGAATGGTTCTATCCCCTTGTAACAGCCTAAGCTCTCCTGAACTTAGCGCTTTCTTACCATCTCCATATTAACCACTAACATTATTATTTAGCTCCCTATATTTTCCCCAACCCCCTATGAAAACTATGTAAATAATCATCCCCTATGTAAATATCCCTCCCCCTGGTTGAAAAATAACCATAAGTACCCCTGGGGAATTGCTCAGTTTACCTGAAACTTAGCAAGAACCCTTACCCTTCAAATCATCTTCCAAATACAATGCAAATCCCTCTAAGGTGATCGGACCCCTTCCGAAGCCTCAAATGCCTTTCACACCCACTTACTTCTTCCGATCACAACAAACCCCTTGCTGACTTCCTTAACACTCCACAGACCCTTGAAAGCCAGATCGCAGTTTCCTCTCCATGCAAGTTTTGACCCATTCGTCGCCACTCGACACGATATCGCAATATCGGCGATCGGCGGTCGCAAGCACCAAATGTCCAATTGAACCACCCTTCTGTTCCCCGCCGATGTGATATTGCAATCGCATCGGAGAAGTTCATCGCATCGCCTTCAACATCAGCACCTCGCCATGACATGTCTGTACCAGGGACCCACCGCATGATGACGTCAACAGCCAGAAATAAAAAATTCACGCAGGAAGAGAAATCACACTTTGGAGCTCCAGAACAAGAAACAGAGGGAGTTTTCGATGCGCAATTAGCGCGAAGCGCTAATCGCGCATTGCTACGGGAAATAGGCCGTTTCGGGGAATCTTTTGATTCCTTGGCCCGTTCTGTGCCGAAAAGCCCGAGAATCGCCCGATCGTGCCAAATTGATCCAGTCTAAAGACAACAAAAGATCAATGACAGAGTTTAAAGTGTATTAGATCAAATCATCAGGTATCAAGCGTGTCAAAGAGTATCAGTAGACGACGGAAGCCATCAATGTAGCAGCAAAGAGTATCAGTGAAAATCTTAAGCAGCGGCCCAAAGCAGGAGAACATTTAATACCTTCCAGTTGAGTCACAGAAAGAGGGCGTAGCCACTCGAAGCCCTCAAATCATAATCATTGCACATTTAAATCGCACCAGAGCAGAACTACAGTTCCCGAAGCACAATCATTCCAGCAACACCGCATCAAGCCTCCAAGGGACACATTGTAATCTTTTCTGATCCAGCTGCCCCTAGCACAGCCAAAAGGATTCACCTGCATTTAATTCCAGCAACACTTAGATTTTTGAAGAGTTTTTCTAGCAGACCTGTCTAGGTCAATTGTAATGAATGTCTTTCCGATATTTTGCTTATATATACCACCCCGAACAATGTAGTGAGGGGTTGGTTGGTTGTTAGTAGGTTGGTTAGTTTGCTTCCCAGCATTGTCTCCGAGCAGAGACCCGCACTGTAACTGTCATATTTTCTATAATCAAAGATTGTTGAAAGCATGGATTGCGAAACTACTTGATGTGTTCCATTGGTGAAGGAATGATTATGGAATTCCTGTGCTTCTACATGATTCAATAAGTGTTTCTCCCCTCTGTTAATTTTCATGTTTTTTCCACCGTTCCGCTTTCTAAGTCGCAGGAAAAAAGAATAGCTTAAGATTTGTTTCACTACACCTTAAGTTCAATTTCTGCACTTTTCTATGTTTTCATCAGAAATAGCTATGAGCATGTATACTTAAATGATCTTGTTTACTCTGTTTATTTCACATATGAATGAATGTTTAGGAATTCTTAACTGATCCTAGATCCCCATTCATCCATTTCTCCTCTTTTTCAGCATGATGAAATGATTCTCCTTTGCCTTTCATCCCTGATTTTCATTCCATCCTTTCAGTAGATTGATAATTGTATCCTGTGTGGCTATCCCGCTCCATAGTCCCCTTGTGACCAAGAAAACGCAATAGCAAGCCTCAACCCATGAATCCGCGCCCAATGGTTCGAAACTTATCACACCTTACTTTGCCTCTTTGCTTCAGAATCCTACCTTCCATCCAATCACAAACAAAACACCCTTGAGCCAACAGCTAGCCTAAAATCATCAACAAAAGTTGAATCACTAAAGAGAGAGCCCTCTCTGATTGCAGGTGGACTAGAACCTGCAATCCAAAGATTGGTTTGTGGTTACCTCGGCCGTATCCCTATAAGGAGCCTAGGGACAACCTGAGTGATAACATAATGGCGACTCCGCTGGGGACCTCCTCAAACAAATTCATCAAACCAGTCTGCAGCTCTACAGAGGAAGAAGCCGACTTGTGAAAGTCTCGGTCGACCTATACCTGTGTTCTCCATTGGGGATTCAAGCGCTTTGTTCATTTATGTAAACCCCACTTTCTGGAGAAAGTGCTCCTTTTCTTCAGAGCTTTTCATGTTTAGCTCTGATCTTTGATGGTGGACAGAGATCAGAAATTTCAAAGTCTAGGCATCCACCTGGCGACTCCACCTCAATTTCAATCAAAGGCTCCACTGAGGAATGAACCAATTTTACAACCAAATAAGTCCATATGCCAAAAGCATTAAAAGTGAGACAGAATGACCGAATTCTGGGAAGATCTTCAATTTGATGAAGCTTTAGATGAATACAGGAAAATTTTATCAGAATTTGAGCTTAATGAAGAATTTTTTAGAGCGGTGTTGTTAAAAACAGCAGGCCACCCCAATAAACTCTTCCTTGAGTTAGTTGTTGAAAGATATGAGAATGAAATTGAACTCTTGGAAGGTCAGATACAATCATATAATTTTCGCGACCCTAAACAATTTTACCAAAATATTCCTCCCCCAGTCCACAGGGAAATAGTGCTATCTCCTGAATTACAGATTGAGTATGATCTGGGTTTCAAGGCAAAGACAGAAGGATTAGCTGCTAGGCTTATTACCGAGGATGCAGCTGTTCCATCTGACCAAGAAGACCCATAATCCTGCCAAAGTCTTCCTTCCCCAACTCAGAAGGAAATAGTGCTACCTGCTGACTTACAGATTCTGTATGATTCTATTTTCAAGACAAAGACAGAAGGATTAGCTGCTAGGCTTATTACCGAGGACGCAGCTGTTCCATCTGACCAAGAAGACCCAGAATCCTACTGAAGTCTTCCTTCCCCAACTCAGAAGGAAATAGTGCTACCTGCTGACTTACAGATTCTGTATGATTCTATTTTCAAGACAAAGACAGAAGGATTAGCTGCTAGGCTTATTACCGAGGATGCAGCTGTTCCATCTGACCAAGAAGATCCAGAATCCTGCCGAAGTCTTCCTTCCCCAACTCAAAAGGAAATAGTGCTACCTGCTGACCTACAGATCCTGTATGATTCTATTTTCAAGACAGAGACTGAAGGATCAGTTGCAGGGCTTATTACCGAGGATGCAATTGTTCCACCTGACCCAGAAGACCCGGAAGAAATTCTCCCACATGATGTTTTTATTGATCCTATTGCAGACTACATGGAACTTCTTCTTGATGCAAGTTCTTTAGAGTGCTTTCTTAGTGAAAACCAAATACATCAACAACAACCGTTCTATGCCACAACTTTGATTATGAGGGCACATGACCAAATGATGCTTTTAAGTTCAAAGACCATCAGTCAGCGAGTTCATCTGGTGTTTCAGTTGCTTAAGTGGCTGCACTGGTTATTTGATCTCACCTAACAACAAAGTAAGTGCTGGTTAGGGTAGGTAGGTAGGATTAATAAGGCAACCGGAGAAGACGATTTTGCAGAAAACAACAACAACTAAAGACGAAGGCATTATGACCTTCTGTTCTTGGCTTCTCGCAAGGAGAAACCATCCCCAAGTGGAGCCACTGTTAGCCTGCTGCTGCAGCAGGTTACTCATATTTCATGATTGGCATTTTTACAGGCCAAATATGTCATACTTTGCATGCTGCAATGTTCCATATTTTCTTAATAGTCTCCAAGCGTAGAAGGCTACTCACAGTTCATTTAATTGCCTTCCAAATTTTTGAGAAGTTATCCTGGTATCGCCAACTTTCAGTTAAAGGGAGGTCCAAATAGCTTAATCTTGGTCTCCCTAGGTTTAAATTTCCTGTTTTAGAATATAGAGAATGTAAATCTGTCCAAACAGCTTAATCTTGGCAGATTCTTAGATAGGTAGAGAAGTAAAGGAACCCAACAGTTTAATCTGAGTCCTCGGATGAAATAAGGGTAGTCTGTAGATAGGAAAGCATGAAAAGAAAAAGAGAATGATGGGTTTGCAAGTCTAAGTGCACCCAAATCAAAAGAAGAAAAAATGTTAGGTAAGTAGCCTGGGTAGGTAGTTTTGAGGTTGTTGAATCTTAATTGATGATCAGTTCCAGATTTCCAGACGTCATCTTTACTCAGGACACAATCAGCAGGTAGTTCTATGCGAGAAGCTCAAAAACAGGTATAACTAACTCCCTTTCTTCATTTTTCCCCCAATCATTAACTAACTTCCCCAAAAGAGGTCAAGATTTGCTTGATACCTCTTGAGTTTCATCATTTTCATAGCAGTTGCTTGAGTAAAGATCTTCTTTACTCAAAGTCGTTCCATACTCTCTCTGAAGAATGGTTCTATCCCCTTGTAACAGCCTAAGCTCTCCTGAACTTAGCGCTTTCTTACCATCTCCATATTAACCACTAACACTATTATTTAGCTCCCTATGTTTTCCCCATCACCCTATGAAAACTATGTAAATAATCATCCCCTATGTAAATATCCCTCCCCCTGGTTGAAAAATAACCATAATTACCCCTGGGGAATTGCTCAGTTTACCTGAAACTTAGTAAGAACCCTTACCCTTCAAACCATCTTCCAAATACAATGCAAATCCCTCTGAGGTAATCAGACCCCTTCTGAAGCCTCAAACGCCTTTCACACCCACTTACTTCTTCCAATCACAACAAACCCCTTGCTGACTTCCTTAACACTCCACAGACCCTTGAAAGCCAGATCGCATCGCAAGATCGCAGTTTCCTCTCCATGCAAGTTTTGACCCATTCGTCGCCACCTGACGCGATATCGCGATATTGGCGATCGGCGGTCGCAAGCGCTAAATGTCCAATTGAACCACCCTTCCGTTCCCCGTCGATGCGATATTGCAATCGCGTCGGAGAAGTTCATCGCATCGCCTTCAACATCAGCACCTCGCCATGACATGTCTGTACCAAGGACCCACCGCATGATGACGTCAGCAGCCAGAAATCAAAAATTCGCGCAGGAAGAGAAATCGCACTTCGGAGCTCCATAACAAGAAACAGAGGGAGTTTTCGATGCGCGATTAGTGCGAAGCGCTAATCACGCATCGCTGCGGGAAATAGGCCGTTTCGGGGAATCTTTTGATTCCTTGGCCCGTTCTGTGCCGAAAAGCCCGAGAATCGCCTGATCGTGCCAAATTGATCCGGTCTAAAGACAACAGAAGGTCAATGACAGAGTTTAAAGTGTATCAGATCAAATAATCAGGTATCAAGCGTGTCAAAGAGTATCAGTAGAAGGCGGAAGCCATCAATGTAGCAGCAAAGAGTATCAGTGAAAATCTTAAGCAGCGACCCAAAGCAGGAGAACATTTAATACCTTCCAGTTGAGTCACAGAAAGAGGGCGAAGCCACTCGAAGCCCTCAAATCATAATCATTGCACATTTAAATCGCACCAGAGAAGAACTGCAGTTCCCGAAGTGCAATCATTCCAGCAACACTGCATCAAGCCTCCAAGGGACACATTGTAATCTTTTCTGATCTAGCTGCCCCTAGCGTAGCCAAAAGGATTCACCTGCATTTAATTCCAGCAACACTTGGATTTTTGAAGAGTTTTTCTAGCAGACCTGTCTAGGTCAATTATAATGAATGTCTTTCCGATATTTTGCTTATATATACCACCCCGAACAATGTAGTGAGGGGTTGGTTGGTTGTTAGTAGGTTGGTTAGTTTGCTTCCCAACATTGTCTCCAAGCAGAGACCCGCACTGTAACTGTCATATTTTCTATAATCAAAGATTGTTGAAAGCATGGATTGCGAAACTACTTGATGTGTTCCATTGGTCAAGGAATGATTACGAAATTCCCGTGCTTCTACATGATTCAATAAGTGTTTCTCCCCTCTGTTAATTTTCATGTTTTTTCCACCATTCCGCTTTCTAAGTTGCAGGAAAAAAGAATAGCTTAAGATTTGTTTCACTACACCTTAAGTTCAATTTCTGCACTTTTCTATGTTTTCATCAGAAATAGCTATGAGCATGTATACTTAAATGATCTTGTGTACGCTGTTTCTTTCACATATGAATGAATGTTTAGGAATTCTTAACTGCTCCTAGATCCCCATTCATCCATTTCTCCTCTTTTTCAGCATGATGAAATGATTCTCCTTTGCCTTTCATCCCTGATTTTCATTCCATCCTTTCAGTAGATTGATAATTGTATCCTGTGTGGCTATCCCGCTCCATAATCCCCTTGTGACCAAGAAAACGCAATAGCAAGCCTCAATCCATGACTCCACGCCCAATGGTTCGAAACTTATCACACCTTACTTTGCCTCTTTGCTTGAGAATCCTACCTTCCATCCAATCACAAACAAAACACCCTTGAGCCAACAGCTAGCCTAAAATCATCAACAAAAGTTGAATCACTAAAGAGAGAGCCCTCTCTGATTGCAGGTGGGCTAGAACCTGCAATCCAAAGATTGGTTTGTGGTTACCTCGGAATTATCCCTATAAGGAGCCTAGGGACAACCTGAGTGATAACAAGGGGTATCATGAGGAATCTGAAAGTTTCCCTTGGAGGATGATTTTTTACAGAGGCATAAATATATCAACTTTATACTCATTTTTCTCGATTTTCCACAAGGAATCTGATGGTGTAATCAGTTTCCTCATCTGAGCAATAGATATTCAGTCAACTTGTAGAGAGGAATATTTATGAAATCACAAGGAATGTAAAATATTCCCCTGGGCCAAAATTTTCACAGTGAATGAATCATGCCAATTTTATAATCAAACAAACTAGAATTTCGCCAGGAGTCTAATGGCATGATCGATTTTATGATCTGAGCAACGAAATTTCAGTCAACTTGCAGAGAGGAACCTTGGTGGAATAATGAGGAATCTAAAAGATTCCCTATGGGCCAAATTTTGACAATTTTAAAAAAAGGCTGAATTTATACTCAAATTATTCAAATTTTCACACGGAGCGCAGTGGTGAAGTACGATTTTTCATCTAAACAACAGAATTCCAATCAACCAACAAGAAGGAATATTTGAGATTTCCAAGGGTCCATATTTTGATGGTGTCAGAAAGAGGTTGAGTTTACAGTCATTTGACACAATTTCACGCCATGAATTCAACGTTGCAATCCATTTCTTCAGCAGAGTTGTGCATTTTCAAGCCATCCCTGAAAGTGGAGGTATATGATGTAGTGATGCCATACTTTTCTTTTGATTTGCTAAGATGATCATTTTGATGTTGATATCGTTGTTTACCATTTTGTTGGAGTATACTTGTATGCCACTTCATGTGAGAATTTGATATCTTGTCATGCTCAAGGAGGGCCCATATGAGTGAGAGTTCCTATAGGAGAATGTCTCATAGAGAGACATGCCACTCTAGTTGAGGGAGTTTGTCCTTGTAATGATAAAGAATACAACATGTTCTCATCATCATATTACAACAATTAATGAAGCAACCTCCCCATTCTTAACATCGGTCCCAGAGATGTAACCCACACTGGGTGAACTCTGTTATCAACTTGTGTGTGTTCTTTGATTTGATGGTTGTCCTTATGTTTCCTCTTCTTTAAAGTATGCACATGTGGTTTTTTCATACTCTTTCACATGCAATTTTGCTAATATTGCAAAAGTAAAAGGTCTTAGTTAATTCTAGTAGCTAAGAGATCCAGATCAAGTTAGGTATCGGAGTAGTTTTCTTGCTGATGCAAATTGTGAGTGTGAATGATTGAATGTGTAGCTAGAAAGAAAATGGAGGATGAGAGAGATCTCTATGAGGCCTTCTACAGGATGGCCAACATGGTAGATATAATGTATGCAGGTTATGAGGAGAAAATGGCAAGAGAGGAAAAGGAGAAAGAAAGAGTAGAGGATGATGCTCCATCTACCTCCTCGAGTGAACATTCTTCTTTATCATCTTCTCATCATTCAAATGAGGAGATCAATCAGAGCCTTCAAGAAGAGAATGTTGAATTGATGATACTTCTACAAGAAGAAAAAGTGGAGAAGCAAAGATTACAACTTCATTTATGAGCTATGCAAGAGGCATTGGAAAAATTTAGGCGCAACAAAGGCTTAGTGAAGCCACCATCACTACTTCAGAATCGACAAGAGAGGTAAACAATGTTGATCATTCTTCAGTTTCATTTTCACATGATGCTATTTGTGTTGGAAGCTTTGAGGTACCCATTTCAGGAACTGGCCTAAGACTCCATACAAAGATGTGATACACTGAAGGAGAGTGCTCGAAGGTAGCAGAGTATTCCAAGGCATTTTCGAAATCATTGAGGAAAGAGCATGATGGGAACACATCACAATCCTCCTATGACAATGCACATTGCAGGGAAGAGCTAAGGCAAGATCTCATCGCTAGGATTTCACTAGAGACAGTCAAGAGAGGTATAAAAAGTCTCAGTATTATAAAGTGCATTTTGATTACAAGCATATTGTCAAGGATGAACAAAATTTGTGGCATAAAAAGCCATGTAGTTTTTATGACTTGTATAACCATGAGGTTGCCAAGTGCTAGAAAAGAATGGCAATAAGAAGGAGGACAAGACATGAAAGGCCTTCTCTAATTAGGGAAGGAAGAAGGTTAAGTAGGTTTGGAGGAGAAAGTCTCACTATATTCAGTGAAACATAGATGGAAATGAAAGAGCCACATGTTAGAGGCTCCATCCAGAGCAGTGTCTCAAGGAAAAAGCACCTGTGCAGGAACTAGTCAGAAAAGTTGTTTAAGAAGCAAATTAGCTCCAGGATGATGACCCATTCACTTTGATGGGTGAGAGATGGTTTTACTAGATATAATATCTTTTCATAGCCGAATTTTGTAAATAATGTATTATAACATAATTGTAAAAGTGATGATGTGTTTTCCATCGCTTATTAAAGCAATGATGATGTTTTTGGCCTTTTGATGATAGCTGGGGTATTGGTTTCTATTATGATTTAATCTTGACCAAAGAGTGTGTGTTATAAACTCTTGGAAAGTATGGGGATGCTTGGGTCATGATTGATCATGTAATTGAAAATGTAGTTTGCAAATATTGTACGATAGATTTGCAAAGGATGCAAGCGTTAGTTCATCACTTATGGCTCTGAGGAACAAGGGTGAAGGAGAAGAAAGTGTGGCATGTCAGGACACTTGTTATCCAGAAAATGTAACATAGTAGATGTAGATTATGTTCATGCTTTTGGAGGACCAAAAGCTCCTCAGTGGGGAGGAATGATTCAGTTGGCTCCCTAAAGGCTTAGTGATGAAAGAGGGCTTAGAAAAGACTCCAAAATAAAAATTATTGGATTATCATGCAACCAAGTTTATATCGAAGAGATCATTGCAATATTTCCAATGAAAAAAACGACACTTCAATCTGAGTTCGTACGTGAAAGTTATGTCCAATCAAAGTTTTGGTCAAACTAGGCCCCTAACTAAATTTGGCAGGAGCACCAACTAAATTTCGAGGTCCGCTAAAATTGGAGGCCCGACTAAATTTTGCGGCCACTAACGAGGCAAAAATTTGGCACTTATTGACGATGGATTTCGGCGGTCGGAATGGGCGAATTCATTGCCTCTTTAAAATTTGTGGTGATCCTTAAAAATATTTCAAATGGTTTTTGAAAAATTGTTTTATTTAAACAAAAAATTATTAAAAAAAGCGGGGTTGGCGGGCGACCACCCCCACCACCCCACTCACCACAATATATATATCTATATATATTATATATAATATATATATATATATATATATATATATATATATATATGAGAACGACCAAGGACACTATGTATTAAAATGCAATTGGCTAGTGGGGTTTGAACCCACACTGGTTGGTGGATGGCCCACCCAATGCGGTAGACCAATTCAAAAAAAAAAAATAATCATGCCAACGAATAGTCAACCACACAGGGGTCCCATGGGATTTGACCCTGGGACCTCCCCAACAACAACACTTAATTAACCTTCCACCAAACGAGTTGCCAATGGAGCACGTTGTACAATATACCCAATTTTTTTTTATATAAACACATTTCTAATTCGCCCACCGGAGGAGGTAGAGGAGCGTGCATAGAACTCAGAGCAACATGAAAACCAAGGTGGAACCTTGATGCAGAGGAATCATGAGAAATCTGAAAGATTCCCTTGGAGGCTGATTTTTTACAGAGGCAAAAGTATATCAACTTTATACTCATTTTTCTCAGTTTCCTGCATGTTGGGTTGTGTTATATTCTTTCCACATAGTTAACAGGGGGCTTGAGGGGTACCCGTAACCCCACTTTATGGGGTCTTGGGCAGCGCCCCAGAAAATTTTGGTTTTGGACCCTATGTTAGGTTGGGTGGACCCACCTATGGTTTTGTGCACGATTTTCGCACATGTTTTTTGGACGCGATGGTTTTCGGTCCATGGTTTTGGACGCGATGG